>JAMKCH010069921.1:0-82061 GCA_023653785.1 Ophioderma brevispina | reverse complement strand
CTTATTTGAGTCCATAGCCATATGACGTAAAATTGCACAACATTCATAAACTATCATACTGTAAATTTTAGAGATATAAACTGCAAATAAACCCTGCACCATATTTTCTGCAACACTGCTATGTGAAAGTAGTCAAACCCAGCGAATAGAGCCGGGTAGCCCATAGGCTCCCCCCCCTCGCCCAAAAATGATTAAAAAATACATCTTTAAGAAACTTTTTTTAACTTTTTATATCAATAACAGGTTCTTCGCAATAAAAAAACAAAACTTCAATGTTATTTAAAATTTATGTACTTGTGAGTCATTAGGCCTACAAGATCTACATTTTGACTTGTTTGAGACAGATATTTCATGTAAATAGCTTTGAGGTAGCATTTGCAGTTAGAATATAGCCTACCTTTTGATTTTTTCACACAATGCAGAATGGGAAATATAAACCCCACACCATCACTTTGATCCATGTTAATAGCAAAGTTTCTCATTGATCATTTTTCCTCTAAAATGTGTGATTCCACAAAGTACTTTAGATACTGATGTAGGCCTCTACTATTAATTTATCTTTTGTTTACTTCTGTGTTCAAAATCTGTTTAACCACTTGTTACTTTTAATTCTGTTACACTTCAAAGAGTAACATGAACTCCTGGACAAAGTTGTCTTTTCAACCTTACTAAAACATTCACAGCAATTGCAATACAATTTTTTCCAAGATCAAGTGTAAAATGAAATAGGTGTAGAAATGATGTTTTCTATTTGATATGGGAAACAATAACTATATGTGAAAAAGACAAATGACATTTAGTCATTGTCCTTTTTATCCCTATATTTAATTTTCCACATTAAATAAGAAACTAATTTAACACGAAGAGTCCTTAAAAAGGACAATCTGCCCATATTACTCTTGACTTCTGACTTAAATTAGGCTGATTTTGCTATACCCTGAACATTTACAATAGGGTACAATAAAAGATCTATACCTCTTTGAATATTCCATCATATTACTTCAGTAATAATTACTAAGTTCCTGATGATGAAGTGTTTCACAATTGCTTTAATTTACCTAAAATTCTCTATTAGGCCAAAAAGTTATTGTTTTTTCAGCTAGTCTTTTTCCAAGCTATCTTACAAGGTTACTTCTTTTTGTTCTAACCGGTAATTATTTATAAACACCTTTAAAATTTGAAATTCATAACACATGAATGCAACACTTCAACACCTTGGCTTTTCTTGATCCACGACTCATCCCCTTGACTTTACCCAAAGGAGTTGAAGATTTTTTACATCATCGACCCGTTAGCCTAAGTATAGATGTTGCCTAATCATACGGCAAATTATGTCACTCTGGAAATTATCTTTTCTGTCCGTAAAAGGACAAAATTCTAACGCAGTGGCCTTGCCTCTGGGGCACCGTGATATCAACATTTGTTAATAACATCAAACCGCCTCACAAAATCAACTGAACTTTGGAATTAATCTGTCTTTCCCGGATATCTATGAACCATAAACAAAAAGAACATCGGTCCTCGACCGCTTGTGTCGCCTGCCGTCGGCGGTTTGTGATGATAGGCCTAACATCACCTCTGACCTTGATATGTGACCTTTGACCTCATAAACAAATGAGGGCTTGCATGAAACTCCATGACCAAGTTTGGTTCCAATGGACTTCAACTTTTCAAATGAGGTTAATTTTACATTTTCATCAAGCCTATTTCTACAACTTTGACCCTCACCTGACCTTTGGCCTTGGTATGGGCGACTTTGACCTCAACAACCAATGAGGGATCCCATGTTGCACCTATGACCCAAGTTTTTGGTTCCAATTGAACTTCAACTTTTCAAATGAGTTTATTTCATTCACATTTTCATCAGCCTATTTACAAAAAAAGAAGAAAAAACTTGACCATTCACATGACCTTGACCTTGGTATGTGACTTTTTGACCTCATCAACAAGGGGGGATGTCATGTTGCAACCGGACCCAAATTTGGGTTTAAATCCATCAGAGTATGAGTATTACAAGCAAATGTTAACCCTTTTTCACAACAGCAACAACGACATCAACAACAGACTACAACAACAGGGGACAAGTGATCCCTATGTGTCTTTCTGCCTTAAGCCGCGACCCAAAACTGAGGTGTTAAGAGCATGAAATCACCTTTAATTTGATTTGAAGTGGCCCTGCCATTATCTGAAATGTACCTTACTCTGCACTGTTTACTATTTAAAAGGTCACTTTAAATTTTCAGAAAAGGGCGTTCCCCTTTTTTCAAGCCGGGGGTTTTTACATCTTTATAATGCATACATAGTATAATTCACCCCTTATAACACCAAAAATTTTATTTTTATGTTATGATAATACAATGCATCTTAATAAATCATTGCAATAGTCAATGGTTACTTCATTTAACTTGTCCATAATACGTAATTTAAACTTAACTATTAATTGGAGGTGAACTCCACCCAAAATATACACATTAAAATTAAATCTGGGCTTTGGTATTTTTGTTTTAAAATACTTTTCACTTGACAATTACTACTCTTCAAGTGAAATAGGCTATACTCATACCAATCTAATGTAAACTTTATGACTTACAGTGTATTATGTACTTTTTAACTTACCCGAAACCACAAATATGGCAAATTTTATGGCAATGACTTTTAAATCAATATTTGTTGTTTATTGAAAACCTGTTCTTTTGCTTTTTCAACTTCCAATGAACGCAAATATTTGCTGGTATAATATTTAAAAGAAGAAGTCGTCAAGATTTCAATCGGTAAGATCTCCATGTGGACCTGCATACGGGAAGTTTGTCAATCTGTTGTGTGAATCTTTTTAACACACCTTTATGAGAAATTCGAACTTCAATTCTCTTAATTTGTTCCCTTACTACCCACGCCCCCGGGGGGTGGGGGGGTTCCACTTTGGTTTTGGTAGGGACGTGCCTCCACGACTCTGGAGTAGGACCATAGCTATACCATTTTTTTGCCAAAAAAGGGACCCATAGCCTAACCAGAGATTGCCAAATTTAGAGGCCAAATTTAAACCCAAATTTGCCATTTTCACTTGCAAATTTTGGACTTTTAAGCAAATTGGACAATTTTGTCTTCAGATTGGAGGAAATTTGACTAATCTTCCCAACACTTGTTAGACAAATTTTGGTTTCCGATTGCTCGAAAATGCGGCTAATTTTCCAACACATTTTCAGAAAATTGAAAAAACGACCGCTTGGGGGGCTTATAGGGGGGGGGGGCCAACATTGGCATGAAAAAAGGGGTCATTGATATACAGAAGGTTGAAAATGGTACCGATGTCTGTGGACGTCCCTGTATGGTCATGGTGTAGTTTCCTTTCAACAACATTATTGTCAATGTCTAATACCACTGACCTAAATTATTCTGAAGTCCATGGTCCAACCGCTGTGGTACTTTACCTGACCAAGGACGTCCATCCTGTGTTTTTTTGTCAACTGTCAACCTACTACTTGTGTGTTGTAACAAGTATTTGAATGTCAGATTAATTTACCAAATTACTAAATACATTTCATTATACTCGACTAATATACAACCTATTTCACCCTCGACACTTCAATTGGGCTAACAATTTTAACCCACTATAATACCAAACTAGGTTTTAACACTTTTATCCCATAAAAATATTGAAAAAGCAAAACAATTTTCACATTCAGTAATATGTGCCAAGCCACAAGGTTACATAATGTAATCATGGGGAAGTTCCCAAGATATAAACAGTGGTTGCATTAAACCTTGCTTCATAGTAGCAGAGGGTGTTTTGAACTAATCCCATAATACATTGGGCCATGTGCCTATATGTTTCTGTACTAAACATTGTCAGTATATAGGGGCAGTGTAAAGAAGTTTTAAGGAGCCGCAAACCTTGCATTATCAATTTTTTTTTTTTAAAGTACTAGTGGTTGTGTGCATGAATGGGTCAAAAGTTTTATGTATTAAAAATGGTATTTTTTGTTGGATCACATGCCCGGATCAGGCATGGGATGATTGAGGTGAATTGTACCAAAACTGAATGGCATTGTGTGATGGGGCTAACTATGCTTCTCTTAGGTAGCGGTGTGTTCTAAGGCACTTATGATTGATATGTTGAATTGAGAGAATTTGGGCTGTTTCAAGTTAACACAACAGTGCAAAAGGGTTAAAGTTTCAAGCTTATTAACTATTATTATAGTGCGCGTTTGAACCATGTGTGAACATTGCATTCGTGAATGAGATTTGCATAACTAAGCACTATCTCAGGAGCAACTGGGAATAGTGTAAATTACACATGGTACAGGCACATGGAACTTTAGACACTGGAAGATCTGTTGTTGGGAAAACAATAACAAATTATCCCTTTGGGGCCATAACAGAAACTATCATCAACTAGATAAGCATGTAAATTTCTGCCGAAGTGGTATCAGACTAGGACCTGCAAATTCAAAAATGCCTCTCTAGGCCAGCATTGATAATGCATGGGCTTCAGTTTTCACACAGCATGCAATCTACTTGTAGGACACAGACAATTCGGCATAATCTTTGCCTACCTACACAATTCATGCCAAAACACAAAAGGCCTTACAAAATGCCCGCAAAACGCAACATCTGCTCAAATTTTCAAAAATCTCACAACCTAACTTTTCAGATAAATGTCATTACTTTGTATAACCTGGCGAGTTTCAAAAGAATTGAACCAGACCTATGCCTATTTAGAAGAGAACATTGGGCTTTTCCTACTCTAATTGCTACGTGATGACAATACCCTATATTAATGTTCTAATAAACAGATTATTACACTATACTTTGAAAAACATCATAGACTCTCTCCAAGATACTAGGAAGTTTGTTACATTTCGTTTCACGCATATCAGCACTCACGCTGGTTATGTGGTCTTCCTACCTTCTTGGGTAAGCTACTGTATGCCGAGTTTAAAATTTAATGGTTGTTTTTTTTTTAGAAGACATGAAGAATTCATACTGTGGGCTGTTATGACACTGCCAAAACAAAACAGTTAGATGGCCGCCCCAAACTACATTATATTGTGAAAGACCATTTCTTAGCCAATCACAATTCCTCAGTGGAGAAAAGAGTCTGACATGTGAAGCAATATAGTAAATGTATGTACAGGTGAAAAAGCAAATATTCAATTCTGCTCCAGGACATATATGGTAAATTATTTTCAATCGCCAAGAGAGAGGTGAGTGGGAGGCCTCTCAATGTTAAAACAGGACGCATTTCTCTTCTTTACGCACTTCACTTGGGTTTTCCCACTGTGATCACTGCACCCTCTACCATGGATAGCTTTGTTGTCGCACCCCGTTAATATTCCCGTGAAGCCACCGGAAGTTGCTTTTTTGCCCTTCCTTAATATTGCTTCACTTTATTGCCCAAGTTAAAGGAATTTTTTATAACAATATATAACATGTGGTGTGGAATATGCGCACACAGTTATGCATTATTCCCGCCAAGGGCAAACAGGTAAACAAGTTTTTTCAAAGCGTCGATTCATGACCCCCTATCCATGTGTAAGGTCAGTGGTGTGGTGAAGCAATTTTTTTGTAGCCTTATTTGTGGCAAGTTTGAGAGTCTCTCTTACGTTCCACGTTCCAAGTAACTGGTTTGAACAACTAAAGGGTGTAATATTCTAGCATTGCCTCACATGCTTTGTATATTCTACCAGAGCCTATGATCGGGACAATCACCAATCCTTTCGAATAAATTAAATGCACCTAAAGATGTCTTACAAAAGATGATCTTAATGCAATATTGAAGTCAATAATTAATACCACAGCTAATGGGTAATGAGTCAACTCAAGAAAACTGCACACACATGAAATGGAGTAAAAATGTAATCATACTTGCTAAATTAATTTGAATGTTGCGACTCACCCATAACTTTTGGGACAGCACACAAGTGAGGAATCACCTCATAGGGTAACTAATCTTATTAGTCTCTTCGTTGGAAAATTGACTTTTTGATCTAGATATTTCCTCTATAAAAAAAAACCGGCAGAAGGGTTTGAGAATGCCAGCCTAACTTTGAAGACTCGATTAGTCTTTTCTGAAATAGACCTTTTGTCCTTATAACAAAATGCTTAAGGTGGATGGGCAAGAACATTTTCATGGATGAATATACCCGGTACAAACCCTGACTGGCAAACCACTACAAGGTAGCACAACTTGCGATCCCTGTTCCACAACTACAGACATATACTGCCCAATTTGGATCATTTGAATACTTGCCAACCAAGTTCTATTGATTCACAAAGTTTCCTGTACAAGTACTCGCATCTTGAATGGTATCTAAACCTCACTCAACGAAAGTCTTTGTCATCCAGAGAGTTTGAATAGCCATTTTAGTGTGTATTAGCACAAATGCAAAACACCATTTGTATTGACTAACTAAATGAACAGTAACATGGTCCTGTGTAATAATTGGGGCTCTGGATGTCAACTTTTTCCCAATTGATATCTTGAGAAAGCGGTAGACGTTTCATATAGAAGTCCCATTGATGCAAATGAGGTATTACAATTGATTCCGTCATGCATGACGTTGTGCAGTAGTGCTTGACGGAATGAATGGCAATACCTCATTTGCATCAATGGGACTTCTATATGAAACGTCTACCGAGAAAGCATTGATTTGCGAAGACAACCATTGGTGGCGCACCATATTGTGAAATAGCAAAAATTACTGCAAACTGAGCAAAAATACTCAATGGTAACATTAGTTTTGAGTAATTCAAATAAAAACAAATTGGACATTGATATGCAGTGGTCAATTGAAAGTTTCCCAAACTATCAACATTTAGAAACATGTTTTCTTTATGTATATAAAATGCAAGTATTTGTGTATGCTTATAAAACCTCCTACATGTATCTTGGTGCATACAAAAACAAAGCAGCAAATATATGTGAAGACAAACTGGCAGGACTGACTACAGAGCTGTTGGTCACAAAAACTTTGCTAATTCCCAGCAGCTTGATTTCAAGGTGTTATGTCTCTACTAAATTTTCCCATTACCTAGAGACTAGAATCTACTACAATTATGTCTTAAGAATGTGGTTATTATGTGTTTAAAGTTCAAAAATTGACAGAATAGATGGATCTTTTTATACAGCAAAGATCCATCTATTCTGCCATTGCTTGAGATGTAAAAGGAGATATGGTCCGTTCGGCTCCATAGAAGACAACGGAATAAAGCGTGAAACTAATGTTGTGTGAAGAGTCGATTGAATTGAGTGCCCTATTCTTTACCGTTGTAGGTGGACTGTGTGTCCGGAGGACCATATCTCTGACACAGTGGTCTGTTACAATTTGACGTCAGGAAGGGCATCCGGTCAATTATTTTTTCCTCCAATAAATCCTCATACAGCAGTATTGCTGAGTGTGAGGTGTATCCGGCCACCCCCGTTAGCGGGGACAAAACCGGATTTAAAAAACTTTGGTTTAACTATTTTGTTTCTTTTGGACTTTGTAAACCTGCCAACAGTACAACAAAATCGCAATTGACCTTTTCATATCAACGCTTTTGCAAAGTTGTTTCTTTATGATGACCCCAATAAGTGTGCAGTTTTTGATTGTGGGTCATTACACTGTTAGATGCAATGCTTACAGGCTTGCTCATGTGAATGCAAAGCATTTTATCTTGTATATTGTCATATGGCAATGTGGATTTGAAAAAACACGGTCTATAGCATGGGGTCTCAATTATATAAAACAAAAAAACACAAAAAAACTAGGCTGAAGGGCCAAGAGTAATGCCAACCTGTTGAAAGTCCCTACTTGAGGGCCAAAAAATACACCCGGATTGGCGGCCGGTCTGGCTGCGGGCAGCCATTGAGAACCCCTGGCTATAGGGAGGAGGTAATGATTAATAAGGGACCACGGAAATCACACCACCTAACAACTGATTTTTAAATCGGTTGACTTCTATAATCAGGTGTTTCATTTACAATGACCCCACACAAATTTAAAATTTAATGCCCAAAAAGGTTTGCTGTGATTTCAGGTCCAATTCAAGATTAAAAATAAAATACACAGAAGAAAAAATACAAGAAACGAGGGGAATCAACGATGCATTTAAACCTCGCTTACATTAAGAACAGGGTGGCGGAAGCTTAGGAGGGAAAAAATGTCATGATTTAACTTCAGGTAGGTAAAAAAATTAAGGAATGTATGCGTAAAAACCTGTTAAAAATTCTGAATTTTGATATACTTGGTGGCCATAACCTGAAGCAAACCCTGATGTAGCACATACAAGTATCTAAGTAGGTCACATCAATTTGCGTCCTACAGCAGAAAAAAAAAAAGATGTGGAAAACAAATTACCCCTATACCATCAGTACCAAAGTACAACATTCCCAATCCTATGTACCCAACCCAACATCAAACCTGAAGAGGAAAGAAGAGGAGAAAGGTAAATACAAAGGTAGAGTAAAAGAAAAAATAGGAATGGTTTCGGAACACATGAAGGTGCCCCTTTTTTTTTCTTTTTTTCCCTTGTTATTCCTTAACATCCTAAAACTCCCCCATCCAACCCACCCTCATTCCTAACACCCTCCTTGTTTTCAGGGTCAAAACTCCCTCATTGTTCCCCTACTCTTTCGCACACCCTATCGACCCATTCCTACCCATTCTACTTATTCCAACACCCTTCTTACCGATTCCCAACTACCTCTTAATGTATTTAGTCTAGGACCATAATGACTATGGAAGGACATGTCCATGATTGATTGGAAAGAATTTTATTATTGTGCTACACATGAATTGGCAGCCTCAAAGGAATAAACTGCAATATATGTGTGGCAGAATAATGAATCATCCTCCCGATTATGTTTGACACAAAGTAAAAAGCTAACCCTACATTTTGTAACTGTATTTAAATAGTACCTCGGGTTAGCCACCAAAATTGTGTGTAATCTATTGATTTCCCCCATCTACATAAAAACCTGTTCATACAGTTAAAGCTTTGGACAAATTAATCCCCACTCAGCAGATGATTACACCTGAATTCGGGAACGGGACCCCTACACAGTGAAAACTGTAGTGATATGAGTCATATTCTAGCAATGGATGCACCATGTATCAAACGTCTCGACATTATGTGAACAAGGACCAAGAATAAACAATTAGTATAAAGATATGAGTTGGGGGTTCAAATTGTAGTGAGCATGAAAGAAAAAAGCAATTTAAGTACCTCCTACAACACTGTAAATATTTTTTCCCTAATAATCTGGTTCAGTAACTAAAACTTGATTTGGAGGAAGTATGCAGTGAATTTTCTGTGTCAATTTACAAAAACATACTCACCAAGGTGACATGAGGTCACCAAGGTGACATGGGGTCACCAAGGTGACATGAGGTCACCAAGGTGACATGAGGTCACCAGGGTCACATGAGGCACCAGGGTCAAATGAGGTCACCAGGGTCACTGAGGTCACCATGGTCCCATGAGGTCACATGGGGGTACAAGGTCACCAAGGTCACACGGGATCATGAAGGTCACACGGGGTCACGAAGGTCGCATGGGGTCACCCCACTATACCTTGAGTACCCCACCAGCCCCTCCCTGGTGAACCACACCCCGCCCCAACCCCACCTGGCCCCTCAACAACTCACTCTCCCCCCGATCCAACAACCCACCCTCCCCCTATCCAACAACCACCTTCCCCCTATCAAACAACCCACCCTTCCCCTCCATATGATTCACACACAAGATGTGATGGCATAGTACTGTTTTACCACACACACACGGCTGTGACTCGGAATCCTGGTAGTACCCGCCCGCGATGTCCGAGCACAAGTGTAGAAGTAACCATTGACCGGCGTATTCATAGTCGGGAACAATGTGCAACAATAGGGCAAATCGATTCAGTTGACTCTTTACGCCACATTAGTTTAGCTTTATTGCCGTTATCGTCTATGGAAGCCCCGGACATGGATTCCCAAACGGACTAGTATTGCTTTCACACCGGGCTTAAAAACTCCACACGGGATACCAGTGTGTGGAAAAAAAAATTAATGACAGGTGGTATATTTTGATTACTATTCTACTCAATGCTTCTTCAGTATTCATTGATTTCACATCCATAATATGAAGGATTTTACAGAAATTATCATGATCACAACCAACTTTCATCATTAGTATATGCATCGCGATCGTGGGCCTACACCACTGTACACGCTGCCCCCCCGTTAAGACTATTTTTTTTCTTGTACACATTCATTGCTATGGCATAATTAATGCCTTGTCAATAGACGAACGCCCCCCTGTGCCGTAAACCAAACACCCCAACCGGAAGTTGACAAGACAGTTGAATCTTGCATCCGGAATTACCACCAGATTGCGATGTCCGCCAGTCGATGGCGGCCAAGCATCAAATATAGACTACACGCAATATACGAACACTGTCGTAGATATTAAATCAGGAAAGACCTTACAGTGTTGTTGGTCTCGCAAGTTTGGGAATAAAGAAAATATTAGTCGAAACACACAAAAAAATAGGATTTTTTTGTAAATTTTTTTTTGTGTTTAGAGAGTGTGTAAACCAATGACGATGTCTAAATTTAGGATCTTGAACGCTACCGCCTAATGCCCTCAGTGCTTTGACCCCGGTAGCTTGAAAGATAAACATTTGTACTAAATTCTGGCTTGTTTAGAATGGATTCACCCGCACAGGTTAGGCCAAGTAATATATGATATAAAACTGTTTCTCGTCCGGGTTTTGAAAAAAAGGAGGAGGGCTTTTTATTTTTCAAGGTGGCCGCCATTCAAGATTTTCGTCACCTCCACCCGGGGCTTAACAAATTATCACACGCCTCCCGCCCCGTTAAACTAAAAGAGACATAAGGTCACACAAGAACTGAACATATTTACAATGTTTTTAATACTGTTAGCAACCAATGTTTAGCACAGATCTTAATTTTTTAAGTTGGTAAATAACCTCCTATAAAAGTATCAAACTGAAGCACTATCTTCAATTAGACAAGAGTTTCGTATGCAAATTCTCTAAATCATAAATCGTTTCGTCAACAGAATAAACTGAACGAATGACTCAATCTCTTTTTTATAACCTCCCGCCAGTCTCGCAGTTATTTAAACATCGGCAACGTACTATGTATCATTCATTGATGTGTGGCGCGATATCCAAGGTGCAAAATAAGGACCGTGGGGGGCAAGGCATTTTTTAAATGCCAAATAAAAAATTGCCTTCAAATTGGAAGGGCATGAATTTATTCCCAATTGTAAAAAGGCATCAAGGCAATTGGTCAACATGGGAAGGCTCAGGCATTTTTTTTCAGTTTTCCTTTCAATTCCATAAGCCACTCTGGCTGAATTGGAGGCACTTGAAGCTAAGTGGACTGTTGGATCCAAACCTGAACAAAGCTCCATATCGGGCTGTTAGGTGGTCACCTAGGAGCTTACCAGAGGCAAGGATCCTCATATAAGGCTTTCATTATTTTACTTAGGGATTACAGCGATACTGCGAGAGAATCAAAAACATTGGAATGATTTAATAAATCGGGTATAAGTATGAGTTCAATTCCATATAACTGCTTTTATTGTAAAACAACCCACCAATAGTGGAAAAAAAATGAAGTAATTGAGAATTTGTCATACCGTCGCCTGCAAATATACATACAACGACGGTGTCTCAAAATCGCACTAAACAGCTGATTGTGGTGGTTTACACCAGTACAGAAATAAACAAAGATCAACATGTTTGTTGTTTGAGGGTCAAACTGTTTGATCATGGTGCACCTCTCACGCGGAAAATCTATGATATTCACCGGAAAGGCTTTTTTTTTGATCTCAAGTCAGTCGGAATGTTGATACGCACCGTATAGAAATTACAGAAATCAGATAAAAGTACTCTGCCTTGT
Source organism: Ophioderma brevispina (assembly GCA_023653785.1). NCBI lineage: Eukaryota > Metazoa > Echinodermata > Ophiuroidea > Amphilepidida > Ophiodermatidae > Ophioderma > Ophioderma brevispina. Next base: position 70,167 of record JAMKCH010069921.1, on the reverse strand, counting down.
CTCTAAACCGGATTTCACAAGCGCAACCACTTGCAGGTTATGTTCGCATATCGATGCAGTAAAAAACATGTAAAAACATGAATTTTGATGATTTTTTCGATGTGTTCGGATTAACCACATCCTGCTAATCCCTTTAAGAGGAACAAGAAATATATTGAGAGTAAAATCAATATGTTGCATTTTCTTAAAAGTTTTCCAAATGATTGTCTGGGCGTTTTGATGACTTCAGGAGACTATCATCCAACGTTTTTTCATTAACTAATCATTTACTGCTTCAACTGCAGTAATATGAAAACGCGATCAATTTTTGATGTATAAAACTAAAATCGCCAGCCTCAATTTGAATTCAAGAGAGTTAAATATAAAAAGTGTCGAAAATATTAAATAAAGACAACTGTTGAATGATTACCTTTCCCCTTGCTTGAGTTGATGAATAATACTGCCGCGTCGCGAATCACAAAACAGTCTCTTACACAATAATAAACTGGCATTTGATGACATACTTAATAGGGCTAATCAGTGGTAACAGCATCAAATCAAATGCTGGTATCAGTGAAAGTTGTCGGGAATACAAGTCGGGTTTTTAATCACTTGATGTTGATTCCGCGATTTGTTGAAGTTTATTACCAAGTGTAAGGGAAAAATATACATTCAAAAGGTGGGGTTATTATGTATAAAATTTTCAGAAATTTATTGGTCAAAAAATTGATTTCACCAAATTTTAAAAATATTTTTTTAAATTATTTCTTGGTTTTTTAAAAAGTCGCTCGAGATATCTGAACCGTACTCTCATTTTTTTTTCCACTTATGGGACTAAAACAAAAAACGGACAAAATACGGCGAACGATGTACTAGTGCCTGGTGCTGCAAGGCTTTGCTGCAATACAGAAGAGAGATCTGCAAAAAAAAAAAAAAAACAAAAAAAAACAATGGCACGCCATGGCATGACTAGCGTTTATAGATTCCCACCCCGGCGTTTGGGCCCATTTAACTCTTATCGCATTAAAAACTGGGGTGTCATTTTTAAAAGAATGTTATAGTTTCGGATGATATCAGGGACTGAATCACAGACGGCCCAAAAATGATTAGGAGGACTTAATGCAGCTAAGAATCTGCATTTCGTGGAGGCGCAAAAAATTCGGCAGTCATCAGTCTTGGAAAAACATTTCCTGATGGATTTTCGTTGTTTTTTTTTAGTTAATTTCTTCATTTTTTTAAAATAAAAAATATGAAAAAATAAAGCGAGGCGGCCTCAAAAAAGGAAGCGGGCGGGGAGAGACAACATGTTTCATTAGTGAAACATCAATGGAACCAGGGACAAGGGCAGGACTGTGTTTGTGTACATGGAATGAAAAAGTACTATGACATTAATAATTTACAGATCAATGATCAATCCAAATCTGTAGAGTACTGGTTGAACTGCCCCTCATCAATGCCACTCCCCTGTTGTATTTTGTATCGCTAAACTATAACTCTTGACAACATGCTAAAATGTCATACATGTGTCAGAAGTAAAAGTTAATAACTATACGAATAGCGACCATACCGGAGACATCTTTATCAATCTCTCTGGACCATTAAATCATCTTATTGTACTGTAGGCAATGGGGTCTGGTTAGCCAATAGCTGACATCCTGGTGACTCCGTGTTGACTGTGTTCTATGACAGCCTAAGCTCCGTGCATAACAGACTATAGGACCGGCCAAGGGCAAATGTTTTATCAACGAGGTCACGTGATGGTGTAATGGACTCTCCATTGGGGAAACCGGGGGCCAAGGACAAACAAAAACGAGAATCACGGGTTGTAATTAACAAATCGATTGGGTTTGCAACCGCTCATGACTACGGCGTGGGGAAGTAAGAACGTCGTGCATATTAAATTAGCTACCCTATAGTGCCGTAGCACCGTGGGAAAATGTTATGTTTCGCCCGAGCCCATCACATTGCAGTCCCTTTCGGAGTCTGTGACACAGACCGACACAGTGGGAACTACTGGACCGCGTTAATATTGCAGGAGGATCTGTCGGACGTGATTATTTTTCGGTGATACCCTTGAATAGACGGAGCTTACAAACACCATTCAGATGATAGAATTACCCACAAAGGAGCTTGAATCGATCGATGTCTAATAGAACCAGAGAAGAACACGGCGAGAATTCTTTGCCAAATTCCAGACCTCGGCAGGGCGATCTAAATTGCACGGCGCATAGTCGTAACATCACGGAATAATATTACCAATTTCCCTCCAAGTTCCACTCCAATTCTGAAAGATCCACAGCCCGAAACCGCTCCGAGCGGCCAGAAACACCCCCCGATTTCGGGATATTGCTCTATCAAGGCTTGTCCTATATCCATCCCTACCCACTACCAAAAAATTTCATTCGAGTTACGATCCAAAAATGAAGCCCCTGATAGTTGTCACACATCCGAAATCGAGATTCGCCCCACATCAGACTAACACACCCTAGCGTGCGAGACTATAGACAAGGGTGAAAAATATAAATTGGCCAAAAAAAATCTCTTAAATCCCATTTTACATGGAAAGAATTTTGATAAATTTGAGGGGAAATAAGGGAATCCACCAAAAGGACTGACTTGACACTCTGAGCACTAATAGAGGAGAGCAGAATAAGAGCAGAATATCATAGGCCTTATTTAAGGAAGTTCTTTACCTCCCCCCCACTACCAGAAAAGGTTTGAAAACTTTGGTAGTAGTATGGACCCTCTAGGGTACATCAATGCTAGGTAGGTAGGGAGTACTCTCAAATTGTGGGTTATCACTTTTCCAATGGGGGCCAATTTAAGTTACAAAGGGGTCAAACCTTTAAATGCCCCAATCATGTTTAAATTATGCACTTGTCCATCTAATCATAATGATTCCAAAAATGTAGAGTTTGTTACACCTAAGACCATGGGTTTGGGTTAAAGTGAAAAGTGGCTAAATTGGTAAAAAAGTCAATCTGGATGGTACAGGGATCAACATTAAAAGTTAATCTGATTATATTTAAATACTGCAATTATTGCCGAGTAAGAGGATACTAAAAGTATAGTTTGCATTATGTTAAATGTTTACTTACGGAGATAAGGGTCAAATGGTACTTACGGAGAAGAGGAGAAGCGCGTGGCCCACTGGTTAGGGTATTAGCAAAATATCTCAACATGGTTTCTACATTATTGTGATCAGTAAATATTGTTTGGTAATTTTCACGAATAGCAACCTTCCCCTTATAGTTCATAACCTCGATTTCCTTGCTATGCAACTCTCCTGTCAGTTTTTCATTTCATAACACCTCATACCAAACAAGAATAGTTTTTCTAACAAGACGACTCTCCCATCCTTCTCGAAATTTGGTGACGGCAGCACTCCTACTGGAACAGTGTCCATGCAATTAAGATTCCTTCGAACTTTTTCTTGCACCAAGGTTTGACGTACGGTGTGGTACTTGTTTGCTTCTTCTGATCTTATCTTTAAAGAACAACATTTCAATGAGTCCTTTGGTGCACCAGTATTTCAAGGAGCATGGTCGATTGCATTAGCATACCGGCCAACATTGGACCTAAAATCAGAATTTGTGTCACAAACACCTCATCAGGAAGCCCTTATTGGTGGGATCTTTTTCTTTTCTGTATGCCTCGCCCCTTTAAGGCCTCTCGTGGAGTACACAGGGGCAGGAGTCCTCCCTGAGTTACATGGGTTTTAGTGTTTTTAAAGCTGCAGAAAAGCCTTCAGTAGCCCCAAAAATATTTCAGTATTTTTCTGGCAATTATTCAAATTTGTTTGAAATTTCAGAAATCAGGATAGGATATCCGATTTTATATTTTGCCATTTGAAAAGTTCAAAATAGGGATGAGTCCTGTAACACATGGAGGGTTGGCAGGTATGTAATAACCTCGTCCCCAGACCCCTGATTTAACCCAAAGTGGTCCAAATGGTTGTATTAAATAAGCTATAATTTTCCCTCACTTACCCTTTGAAATCTTAGGACTAAAGGCTGTTTTGGTTTTGAATTATGACTAAATATGTTCCGTAATTTTGGTCAACCACTATTATTTTATTACAACACTTACTCTATGGCTTACAATATCATCAGGTGGTTTTGTATTACTTAAAAAGGGAAATAAACTGGACTTTTTATATATATTTCCCGCCATAATTTTTCTCTTGCCCAAACTTCGCATAAATATGGTTTACTTGATAGAACAACAAATGACAGTAAAAAATGGGGGTCACGCAGAAAGGTGAAGTTTGAGCTAAAACCATTATAAAAATCCATTTTTTTTTCGCCAAAATGAACGGCATAGGTCTATGGAAAAAATTTCTTCATAACATTTCAGGTTGCAGAAGGAATTTCAGTGGATTTGTGACCCAAACTCCTTACATGTTTTTACAAATGAACCTCAAAAGACACCTACAAAAAATCCACCAAAGTGCTACAGGAACCAATTCCAAAGTCGGGATGGATAACAAAGGCGTTCGAACCATAATTGTCGCCTGGTTGCGCGATCATTTGATTTATAATAACAATTTGCATATAGCAGCAAGCACTGGCGAGAATTGTTATTTTTTGTAGCTTAAGGTTACTGAAATATCTCAAAATATTGCAAATTTAGCTATTAAAATCATAATAATGGCTCATATTGGCAGCTGAAATCAACACATGATATTGTGGCACCTTACTCTATCACCCTACCAAATTTGAAGTAAAATCAAGCATAGCGCACGCAATTTTAATAAAAACAACCAAAATTTTTGAAAATATGCAAAAAGCTATTAAAAATTCATGAATACAAATGATCATGCCAATAAATCAGCCCAATCTACACCCACCTCGCTCTAAAAACCACCCACCGTTTTAAGTAAATCGAGCTATCGTTAGGCCAGCAGAGCAGTTTAAAAAAGGTTAACCGAAATGTCTGAAAAATATACAAATAAGGTAATTAAAATTCATGAATATGCAAATAATGCCGCCAAAAGCTACACATGATATTGTGGCACCTTACTCTATCACCCTATCAAGTTAGAAGTAAATCGGGCATAGCGTTTAGCCAGCAGAGCAGTTTAAAAAAGGTTAACCGAAATGTCTGAAAAATATGCAAATAAGCTAATTAAATTCATGAATATGCAAATAATGCAGCCAAAATCTACACATGATATTGTGGCACCTTACTCTATCACCCTATCAAGTTAGAAGTAAATCGGGCATAGTGTTTAGCCAACAGAGCATTTTAAAAAAGGTTAACCGAAGTCTGAAAAAAATATGCAAATAAGCTAATAAAATTCATGAATATGCAAATAATGCGCCAAAAGCTCACACATGATATTGTGACCTTGACTCTATCACCCATCAAGTTAAAGTAAAATCGGATAGTGTTTAGCAAACAGAGCATTTTAAAAGGTTTTTTAACCGAGTCATACGGAAGGACGGACGGACACACGGAATTTGGACTAGTATGTGCCTCCATGAACATTCGTTCAGGCGACACAAAAATGGACATAACAATGTACCACAGGCATATACAACATATCTGCATGAGTCAAAAGTAAGCCATATTATTGTAAGCCAGCATAAAATAGAACAAACCCTGGAGTTCCACACAGATTTCTCAAAACCATCTTACCTCCAGTAAGCAAAAGTCACCTTGAGTAGTTTCAATTTAAACTGAGACACATGTTGCTCACATAACTGTTTCTTCTTTACTCTGTCTCTCCAAGCATCAAAAACACTGTAATGGAAATAATATAGTTAATGGTTAACAGTGTGCTAAATTATTGCAACCAAGTGTTATGAATATTAATGGCACATTTGTAGGGCGTAAGTACAAACCACCTCAAAAGCAAGGAAACAACTGAAAAAAAAATTTTTTTTCTCTCTGAGTCAGATGTATATTTTGAGATACTTTCCACATTAGGAAAACTCTTTCCATCTCCAAAAAAACATTGTCAATTTAAACCAATATCCCATCATGCACTATGATTTGTGAATCGTACCGGGTGTTGACAGTAAGTGACTGTCATCTTTTGCACCTTTACCCCACAAAATGGCCATGGAAAAATACAAAGTTTGGGCATTGAACTGAAATTCATGGTCCCATCTATATAAAACAAGGCGAACTTGTATTTACGCGATGCGTAAAATATGTCCACCCTTAATTTTGGCCATCACTAGCTAGCTCGTCAAAAAGAACTTGAAAAAAATGGTTACTCAAGAAAATGACTCAAGAAATCTGAAAATTCATCATCCAAAAATCCCTGAAAATTCACTAAATTTAGTAAAATATGATAATTTACTCAATTTGGCAACACTATTTTTGAAAAAAATCATTTGACCACATTTTAAATTTGGGACCCATACGGGGTCTGGAAAGCAGCCAAGGGGGGTAGGACATGCAACAGCAAATTCAAAACGGCATCAACTTCCGGGTGCTAGTTTGTTTCAAAGCCTTAATGGTAGGAGGGCGCTCTTACGCATATCGAACGGTTACACACAGACTTGACTAAAGACTAGGCCTGGTAAAAAAAAAAAAAAAAAAAATCCAAAAAACATTTTCAATTTAAACCAATATCCCATCATGCACTATGATTTGTGAATCGTACCGGGGGTTGACAGTAAGTGACTGTCGTCATGGAAAAATACAAAGTTTGAGCATTGAACTGAAATTCATCGTCCCATCTATATAAAATAACCTAATTTCATGTAGTTATGATATGCTATTGTGTATGCTATTTGTAACCGTAACAAACATTGCATTGCAATAAGCAACTGTATATATACTCCATTTCCCTACCTCCATGCAGTGACGTCGGTACGGATTTATGAGTTGCACAAGTTAACAATACGCGCTGGACTTACAGTGACAGCCGTCTTTACACATGCGCACACAGAGAATACCTTGACGACCGTGAATAAAGCTGCTGTCAGGATTATGACATCACTGCCACGGACAGTAGAGAAGATGCGACTATCAGCCGCCCCTAATACTCCAGGTATGGCTTTTAGGGGAAATATTCATGATTCTAATTCAAAATCTTATGAGACACATAGAGAAGTTCCAGCTTTACCATATAGCTATACTATTACTAGCAATTACCAAGCAACTGTGCAATTTTTTTTATTGGGAAGTGACTCTTCAAAAAATGCTGCTATAGTTGCCTGTTATTAAAAATGCTGGGTCCAGAGATGTTATAGACAGCGAATAGCTCCACAGCAGCCAGGCCCTACAAAACAATACCTTTCTGAATAACAAATCATTAAGGGCAGTTATCCAGCCTGCCCCAAACAAAACCGTTTACCCTCATTTTCTTAAAAATCTAATTTTTCTAAAGTAATTTGCAGCGACAAGGTATTTGTAAGTTAAAAATTTCCTGCAAATGGACAAATGCGAAATATTATGTTTGAGAAGCCAGTTTAACAATTTGATATAAAATGCTGGTTTAAATGCATGCATAGTAAAAGCAAACAAAAAAACACTATATATAAATCATTGGGCCGTATTCTAAAAACAAACCCTACTGACGTTGACAGTTCCAAGAAATTAAGAAGGATTGAATATCCAGCGCCAAGAATGTTCCCAAGAGCCAATGCTGCTATACCGCCGATATCTGATGTGAAACTAATGCGTCGACAAAGCATAGAGTCTCATTTTAAGGGTTGCATGCCATTTAGCTATTCTAGAAGCAAATTATTTAAAGAATCCAATTACATATCGCACTGTAAAAAAGGTCAATAACTTTAAACTGAAGACTAGACTATGATACAGCTTACACATAAACTCCATAATGTGACAAAAAGTATCAATAGGTCCTTTTGAAATCCATAATAATATATTTCTAAGTAATATACCATTATGGACTCACCAAACAATTGCCTGTATAGTCTTCTCTTGCCAGCATGGGATAAAGGCCTACTTTGTTTCCATGGTAATTAGTCTCCACGCTAGAAGCACCCTCTGAAGTTGACTGCGTTGCAGTAATCGCCGAGCAGAGAGGCCACTATGTGAATCATGTTGCGACACTTGCATTGCTTGATTGCCATATCCTAAATAGTACCTGAAAGAAGTGCTGATGTTCAATTAAAACCTCAGACACGGTACTGATTGCTTATTTGAAAACTAATTATTTTAAAATATCATGCTAAAGAAAAGTCATACGGATATATCATCAAATATCAGGATATCCTAGGCCCAAGGAATTATGTCTTAATTCAACTATTCCAGTATTAATTCAAAACCAATATTCAAATAAAGCTCACAAGACTGCGGCACTAGTAGTCATGGCTATAACTAGGTGACTGATCCAAACTTCCACAAATTGATGTGAGCTGAGATAGTGTACATGCTGGAACATAAGTATATTTTCTGTGAAAAATTTCAGATACAATCTTGCCAACAAGGTTTTCCTAAATCTAAATGTATGAGGATTCCAAAAATCATGGGTGTCTTTTTTAAATTGTTTTATTTGCTGGATGTATTCTAGGGGCAAGGTTTATACAGGGGTCAACATATTCAAAGGGGCATAAAAATAAAAAAAAGTGTTTTAAAGTATACCATTCATGTTCAGTACCTTTCAAGGATTACAGAAGGATAGTTTGCCCTGCTGAGGTTATAGAAAAATAGTTTACAAGGCAAAACGGGTTCAAGGGTACCACCACTAGGGTAAAACATTCTCAGATGCATCCGTTGTAAAAATGGTGCCAAATTGGTCGTCTTACTGTACAGAACCCCGAAAATATAAGATCGCTTTGTCAATGGACGTTTGCTGGATATTTAATGAGGGCAAATATGGCGTGGTCCACAGGGTTATGGGAGATCATTAATCAATCTGCCAAAAGTATCACTTTGAAAGGCTGAAACACAGAATTCTTATACATTTCTTATTACAGACCAAGTGAACGATTTAAAACCAGTTTCAACAAAATCGGACAATTCTAAAAAAATGATCTTGAACTTTTCTTGAGGCTATTGATTAAAAACAATAGGTCGTAAATATAGCAAACTACCTTTTTAGAAACCTTATTAACAAACGAACAGATTGGTATAAATTTTTAAAACAATTTAAACACCTTTATTGTTTACCCCTGTACAAATTTGCCCCTTATAAAAACACCAAGAACACATTTAAAAATGGACACCTATGATTTTCAGATGTCTCCATGAAATTCTGTATTGCGAAAAACATGGTGTCAAAATTGTATATGAAAAAAAAATAACCAAAAACATTAAGTACATTTCCCCATGTACTATAGGAGTAAACATTGAATAGAAAATGAACATTTTACTATTTATATCTAAATTTTAAAAATCAATTCTGATAAGAATACAAAAACACTTTTCTGCATTGATTTTTAAAAAACAATGATTGTCAAAATAAACAAGTCTCAAAATTAATGTACACACAATAATTCATTTGTCGCAGCGAGTTCGAACCAGCAAACAGTAGTGTATAAAATTTTAAACTTAAATATTCCTGAACAGATGACTGATAGAATGCTTTGACAAAAAATAAATTTTACTATTACACACAAAGGAATGGATGGGTATATCGATTCAGGGTGAGGACATATTAGGGTATAGGCCAGCGGGTATTTTTAATCAATCCCATAAATAGATTGCAATGTGTCTATTACCATACTGTACTAAATTACATGTCAATATTATGGATCAAAAGTGACTCTAAAAGCGTATGAACCACAAAATGAGCCAAAAAGACATAAAATAGTGTAAAAGTCAGGGGTTTTATTTGTATCGGATTTTTGTGAGATCACACAACCTTATTGAGGTGAAAATCCCAAAACTGGTTGCATTGTGGTATGGACACAATACACCCTATGCGGTATGGGGCATTTAATAAGAATTTGGAAATCAAATAGATTTACTTTGGGCAAAGGAAGAGGGAGTCACTTAAACCTAAGCCTTTCCCACCGCAAGAATTTCTTAAGTATTTTTAATTACTTTTATGCTCTCTAAATAATGCCAACCTCTGATTAAATGCCTTTCTCTGATTGGTTTGTACTGCTGACAGATGCCTTCTAATCTGTAAATGTGGACACTTAACTTCCATGTGGTGACGGCTTCTTGACACAGCTCTCAGAGACACAGCTTCGCCTGCTTCCTCCTTGCTTGTGCTATTCTTGCGCGACTCAACCAACATTGAAACATGCGTTGTTTTATTCTGCTATTCCTGGCAAGTATACATTTTGCCAGACATTCCCTAATTAAGACAAAAAAAACATACTTCAAGTTTAAAACTTGCAAGACCCCTGATGGGGCGCAAATAAGCAAATAAGTTCATTAATATGTACAAATAATGAGGGACAAAGTGCATATCGCATGGTATTACTTGCAGCCATCACTACCCACAGACCAAGTTAGGATCAAGTTTTGGACATTGAGATCTGGTCGAAGATCACACTTAGCTTTTTAGTCAACCTAACCTAACAAGGTTAACTCTGGGGTTAACCTAACCAAAATATAACACAAACACCCCACCAAGGAGTGTGCGGGCAAAATCCCAATGAATTTTTACGCAGGGGATAAAAAAGAAGTGGAGGATAAAACTGACAAATTGTGAGGTTCTTTTATAATCCCAAAACCCAAATTTGATTAAAAAAATTTTTTTTTACAAAATTGGTATTTTCAGTGCACACCACAAATGGTTTCTGCCCAACCCTTAAACAATGCATTGTAGGTGTTTTGTCAAGATGATGACGATGTTCATGGATTTCTCAATATCTAGCACAAAGAGCAAATTTTCTCAGGTACATCCAATTCTTGACACATTCTTTCCTATAATCCCAATTCCCACTGGCAGCAGAGCACAGTACAGGCGATCCCAAAAAATGTTAACACTGGGAGAGAAGGACATTTTGTTAAAAACTGAGTATACATGGTCTTTGTTTGGTAGACGATTAAAGACAAATAAATAAGTATTTATTTGCCGTGTATTTCATTCAAGTGATAGTAGAACAAAAACAAATGCTTAATCCAAAAGGAGAGTGCAAAATCAGATTGGTCTGATTTGCATTGGTTACATTTACTCAGGGCTCCAACTTAAAAAAGGGCTCTTAAAATGAAAATAGGTTACCTCGAGAGAAACTTTTTTTACCACTAACATATATCGATAGTTTGAAACTCCAGGATTACGAATCCAGAGGGCGTAAAATTCGCAGGGATGGCAAAAAAATATATTATTACGCAATAAGATGACTCATTAAATTTAGTGAAAAAAATTTTACAATTTTAGTTTCTGGCATATTTTTAATAGAATATGATCAGGCCTTTGAATTCAAAGTATTTGAAAGCGGTATGATGTTTGCATTTTGTGTGAGAGGGGGGACTTTTAATTTTATTTCTTCCATGACGCAGTACAAATAACAATTTCCACTGCGATTTCTCAGAACGGCAATTTACTGTTTTCCGGGTCTAAAATACTGACTATTTTCTCTGCGTAAGCACATATTTTTTTCTAATTATGTACATGTTTACTATTTTCCATATAGCCTATGGTGTTCTGGAAAGAAAAATCTACTTTTAATATCAAAAATATATACAGTTATGCCGCCTATTGACCACATTTTGCGTCATCAAAATTTGGCTCAGCGTGTAAAATATATGATTTGTTTTTATTGCATTAAATGATACCTTGTACCAATATCTTTAAATTCAAAGATATTTTTAAAGCTTCCAATGATATATTTGCCATTGAATGAAACGAAAAACGAATATTATCAATTTACATTGCTGTCTATATAAAAAGAAATTTAAATCACATTTCTCGAATTATAGATTTAACACCTTTTGAGCTCCATGAACCTTATGTATTCTTAAAGCTTTCTTGAATGTGTGACGATATAAAGGTTATTTGCAGTGGTTTAAAGGGTAGATATTAATTTAAGGAAACATTAGTGACCTATCATGTCAAAATGTGTAACTCGGAGCCCTCTGTTGTTTTTACATAGGCAAAGAACTACCGCAGTGTCCTATTGCAATACTTTAATTTCAAATTTCAGATTTACAAATCATTGAAACAGTGTCTAAGCAGTGTTACAATGCTTGTAAAGTTGAAATTACTGGATTATGCTATTTTGCTATTTCTCTTACTTGCATTACCCCTCATCTTGACCTAGAGGGGGGGGGGTCCAGTGAAGTTTGCACCGTCGCGAAAATGCCAAACGCTTCCGGGTAATCATTTCTATCCTTTTACGGTATTTTAGAGATTAAGGTAGCACCTTCAGGGGGGTTAGGACATGCGTCAAAAGTCGAAGGGTAGCGACGTGGTGGCCACCCTAGAAATTATATGGTACATTAAGTTTATGTAAAGCTAGTCAATGTGTATGGAGCTGAACAAAAACCGCATGAAAATCCGATATTTGTAGCACTGAATTGGATTGTCGCTTTTCTTATGGCCCTTATGACGTCATTAGGAGCATAATGTATGTGTATCTTTGTGTTGACCCCCCACCCCCTCCCACCCCCACCCCAGGAACTTCGCTACTGTGCGCTAAAATCAGGCCTACAAAAAATTTTGTATGCCTGGGACCTTCAAAAGAACTGGGCAAAATTTCGTCAAATATGTGCATGAAGTGACATCACAGCACAATTAGCACAAAGTTCTTACAGCTGGCCCAGTATTTTGAACCACTATGGTGCAATCTGGGCCTGGATTTGAACATTGGATAAATTTAGGGTGTTTTTGTTATTTTTCCTTACTTTGACAATTTTCTGCCAGTTGTCAATTTTTTCTGGGACCTCTGGTCCCTTGTCCTGGGGTTTTGTAGGCCTGGCATAAATGCCAAAAACTTTCAGAGCTTCTAGGTAACCGTCTCTCATCATTTCCGGTCATTTTAGCGAAAAAAAAATGTGAAGGAGCACCTTCACCGGGTTAGGGTATGCCGTCAAGTCGAAGGGTAAGGTGGGTGGGTCCACCCAGGATATTTTATGGTGCTTTTTGAAAAGATTATGCACAGGAGGCTCTAAAAACTCTATCTTATTTAAAACTAGCCCAATGGCCATCATTTAGAGTGAAAACCGCATGAAAATCCGATTATTCCTACATTTTTTTTAGCGCAAAATCGGATTTTCGCCTATTTGTGGAAAATGCCAATTTGCCGTTGGGGACTTGCTGACGTCATTGTGACGCCATTACTAAGTATGTTGGTACTTATTTTGGTATCAATGAAAGAAGAAGAAAACCATAGCAATCCAATGGTATCAAAATCAAGAATCGGATGCGTTAGAAGAAATTCTCGGGGGCTCCCCCCCTTGGTAAACCGGTTCAACAAAAAAAGGCTTTGTAAGACGAGGGTTAAGGCACCATTTGCGGCAACTTGGGAATCAGTTCCTTCTCAGGCTGTATACATTGTAGTCACTCAAGCCTTCGAATAGAGATGTGTTACAAATGTGTTCGAGCTCCGCGATATTAACCAATGTTAGATACGACAAGTTTGAAAACGTTAAATGGGACAGGTGGGGATTTTTTTCGAGGGTACGCATTTTCTTCAATTTGATCGTGATCGGTAAGTAAAAAGAAATTTAAAAAAAACTATGTCGTGTAATGAATGCTATCGTAATATCTCCATAGAAGAGCATGTTTGTTTGTTTTTGTTTGTTTGTCGTGCACAGAAAATTCTTAATCATCATCTGACTGATTCTGTATTACATAACGCGGCGTATTCAGCCTTTCACTTCAGGTGTGATCTAATACACGGTTAAGCATCCAAATTTGTAAAAAAAAAGGAACGGGTTGAAAAAAATGGGCACTTTATTCTGGAAATGTCCCGTATCTCGTGGTGCATAAGGTCTTCTGCACTCCGTTGGTGCATAAAACACTTTGCCGTTGGATTTTCTTCCCAACACTCTGGTCAGTGACGGAGGATATCAACACAACCACATAACAAGAAAACGGTTATACAGATTCAAAGTAGCTGTCCAAAATCTGATATTTAAGACCGCAGCAAAAAATTGAGAATCACTTTCCCAATGGAATTTTTCCTATACCAATTGATATAATGCAGGACATAAAATACCACTTACCATTGTGAAATAAAAATTCAAAAAATCCACATTGGAATTTGGAATCGTGCCCACGGAACTGCTTATTTATGCCAATTAGCGTAAATCCGCCATGGCCGATTTGAATTCTTTTCCACCAAAAATATACGCAGCAAGATTTAGGCAATTACCCTTAAGCGAAAAACGAATCCTTCGGTCCACATGGGCCCCCCACACACCAATTGCAAGCTATGCAAACAGTAGAGTGTTAATTAATTCAATAGTAGAGTCTATTTGTCGAACCCTTCCAGTTGTCGCTGTTTTTCAAATCAAAATGTCCGCAATATTAGGTCGAATGTCAAATTAGAAATTCATATGTCAATATGCCAATCTTATCTCCACACAATAGGACATAAAACCGAACAAATGTAAACCTGCCCAGACCGATTTCATAATAGGTTATCAAATGTCAAAAGGGAAACAAAAAGCCACATAAGAGAAATTGTGATCTAAGTTGACCCTAATGATTCAAATTTACACAAATAATGCCGTAACAGAAGATTTCAGATGCTGATAAAGCAGTGAATATATGACGTCGATTACCGCTTTGCGGACTATGTTTTAAGTTGCAATTAGCTTCTTGGGAATCAAGAAGAAAAATGCCTATTACCATAATCAGTAGAATTTATGGCAGAGATGGTCTATTTTTGTGACTGGCGAGATAAGACATTTGGCAGTGTAGATTGTTGAAGAAGAATATCTGAGTTCTCGCTTCGGCAAATCAATTACGCTGAACTCAGAGTACGTTTGCTATTCCTTGAAACTCTCGCAACACATTAGCAAATGTGTTGAATGGACAAATGATCGTGAAGAAAGTTTGGGAGATAATCATAATTTCTAATAATGAGACTTTAGAGCGCCTTTTACAAATGTCGGCAAAGCGATATATAGAAGAAAAGAAAGAAAAAAAATATAAATTAGGGAAGAGGTGGGATTTCAGTTGGGTCTGAAAGTTGTTATGTTGTCTTGGTTACTGAGCTCAAAGGCTAAGGCATTCCAAAGGCGGGAGCAGCGATGGAAAATGCCGAGTCGTCTGCCATCTTCCTGGAACGAGGAACATCAAAACTGACAGCAGTGTGGAGCGAAGGGAATACGGAGTCTGGCGAACATGAAAATAAGATGATATATATAGGCGGGATTGAGTAAGATGAAAGCTTATGGGTTAAAAGAAGGATGTAAAGTGGATCCTTGGGAAATGGGCAAACCAATGAAGGGACGTGTAGGGCATGGTAGAGAGGCGAGGCAGGAGGCGCTTTGGGCTGTCTAAATATAAGCTGATCAGATTGCAGCAGAGCGAATAGTCACGTATACGAAGCACTCTCGGTTCCAGTATGCATCTGCGTTGATGGCAAGGACCGAAGTAAACAGGAACTTCCTCTACGTAGAGGCAGCAGGAATAAATTTGCAGTTAGCAAAAAGTGTCATCGTGATCACTCCCTAAATGAGTCATCACTTCTTCGGGAGGATGCCTCACATCTGTTTGTCCATAAACTGATAAAAGACTTGAACACACTTGTCAAATGTAACATTCATATGAAACTAATTGTGGATTAAATGGTTCATTATAATGACTTTAATTTAGACATCATATTAATTCATTTGAGGGAGGAAGTGGCTTGGCGGTATGAACGATCACCACCCTTGATATGCTGATGACAATACGCTGGTGTGTGCAAGCAGGGGGGAACTAATGGATCTACTGGTGCTGCACGTGTCAAACATACAGTGAAAAGAAACGCGCGCCTGCTGTGAACCAACCCAAAGAAGACCAAACAAAAATGGTTATGGATTCATCACGAACTACGATTTGCATTTTGCTTGATGGTCAGTGATTGAAGAGGGCCAAGAATTGAGTACCTTGGTTCGCTCATTAACAAAAGGGCAACAATACCGCATAAATCAAGAGAAGATTAGCTATTGCAAGGAACTCCACCCAGTGGTATTTTGGGGGGGGCAACAAAAGGGGCGCTTGCCCCCGGGTGGCCAATAGGGGCGCCAAAAAAGAAGGAAAGGAAAAAAAAGATAGAAAGGAAAAAGAAGGAAAAAACTTTTTTTAAAAAAGAAGAAATGAGGGAAAGGAAAGGGAAAAGTGAAAGAAAGGATAGGGAAGAAGAACAACGAAAGCACATTAGAGATAGAAGGGGAGAAAGGGAAATGAAAAAGGGGAAGGGGGGCGATTAGCATGGAGGGGAAGGGGGACAAAAAGGATTGATGAAAGAAAGCTAATAAGCGCCAAAATTAGGAAAAATGGGGGATATAAAAGGGACATCCGAATAATCAAGTGTGCAAAACCAAAAATGAGACAGAGGAGAACGTATAAGAAAGGGTGCCATAAAGCATTAATAGTAGAAAAGCCAAATAATAGAGAAACGAAGGCGGTGTTGATACGTAGCAAAAAAGGAACAAAGATGGAAAGAAAAGAGAAGTAGAAATAAGGGTCGAGAAAAAGTTTAAGGAAATAAAGGGGCGCTAAAATAGCAAAATAAATTGGAGCCAACGAAAAAATAATGGGCGTCAAAAACTGAAAAAAAAAATAAAACAAAAAAGGGTTTTATTTTAAAATAGTTAAGGAAACGGACGCAAAGAATATCAAAGGAAATTGGAGAAGAATAAGGGGAGCAACCCAGAACAGAAAGGGAAGGGGTGTCGTGAGGAAAAGGGGGCGCGAAAAGGAAAGGGGCGCGAAAATCACAGCAACGGAAAATGGCAGAAAAGGGGATTGGCTATAGAAATAAAGAGGGGTTGTCAAACACAGAAAAGGAAGGGGGTTTGAAACAGTTTGAACCTGTGTGGTTGCAAAGGGAAATCTAAAAAAGAGGAATATAGAGATAAACAGGGTACGAAAAAAGTAAAGAAAGGCGCCCATAAAGGAAAAAAATCAAATTGTATTATTATTTTTAGAAAAAAAAAACTCAAATTGAGTTCAAAGAGAGCTAAGCAAAATCAAGGCGAATGTAGCTCTGCATTCATTCATGCAAAAACTAATCTACGTCCGCTCACGTGTTTCATCCTTTTTTGGCGTTAAGTGGCGTCTGCTATTTAATAAGATAGTTTGTCGGAAGTTGGAACTAACTGTTATTTATCACTTGCAGGGGCGTTCCCAGACAAAACTGTGCAATTTGCGACCAGAATTTCAAAAAATTTTCCGGATAGCTACCGCTCGCCGAAAAAATAGTATCTTATGCAAACAAAAGACGTGCGAAGGCGCGCCCATTTTTTAATTTCCATATGGCGCAACAACGTCCGCCTCAGTTTGCCCACGGGAGGATGTCATCCTGGATACGCCCCTGCCACCCAAAAAATGATAGATCTGAAAGAGTAGAGATTTTCAACGGAGCTAAAACTGAGGTGTAAGGGCAACTGTCTTCAGTGTTGCCACATATGGATGGGAATCTTGGGCACCAACTTAAAGTGATAACAACGCATCATTGATTCGTTTGAAATGTGATGTTATAGGAGGCTTCCGAGGATATCCTGGCAGGAAAATGAAGAACAATTGAATCGGTTGTTGAGGATGGTTCAGACCCGATATTTAAGACAATTATAAAAGAGGAGGAAGATGAAATATGTGATCACATTATGAGAAGAGAGCCACATTCATGAGAAGCAAATCATTCACGTGTCGTGAAAGGAAGAGGAAGAGGTCATCCGGCAACAGCTTTGGACAGATGGACACAAAAAAAGGAGTGGACTGAAAGGAGTATGACAAAGGCTACAAATTTGGCTAGGGACGGAGGAAGGGAAAACGGGCCGAGCTCTGTGAAGGCCACAGCAGTGCTTGTGGGCACCATCTGACAGAGAGAGAGATTACATCATTACATTCTAAATATTGATTGTAATGAAAAGACATGGGCGATCCTTGGTAAACAATGATTTAAAAATATGATGGTGAAACGTAGATTTTGTCATTTATGGTGGTGTCGTACTCAGACGTGGCCAATTTTGAACATCCCAAGCATTTGAAATCACTACTTGTAACATTTGATTTCACTATGTGGAAGTTTGTTTTTCATATGGGATATTTGACATAGCCAGTGGACATTGATTCCCTATTTAGAATGTTGGTACTAGGGATATTTCGAACATTTAATATATATTTATGTCCTATTTCTTGACATTTGATTTCTCTTTGTTGATTATTGTTGTACAAGTGGGCAGTTTACCTGAAAAAATACTAGTAGTAGTTTTGCGCCTGCTATTAGTGCATCAAAATGTGTTATTTTTATTGACAAGAAGAAACTCCAAGCAATCCAAAAATTATCAAATTCTGTTAGAGATTCTCGAAACAAATCTTCAGACCCTGTTTTTGTTGATTCATCGTGCATATTGCACGAATTTCAAGGGAAAGGATAGTTAGAATTAGAATTAAGCGCGTTTCTATAGAAAGAAATCCAGGCGGTGCCAGACAAGGTTGAAACATCTTGTACTTGATTGAATGTTCCCTTATGAATTTTTGATATAATCACAATCCCAACTATGACAAAATGCCGTGGAAAGCAATGGAGGTATATCAGAAGAAAAAAAAGCAGCAGGAATAGACATATTCGTCTTTACTCTGTATGGGCTTATGGGTTCTGCATCTTAAATGATTTGATGAGCTCAACATTTGCACCCTGACAGCGGAGCATTCATCCAGCATTTCTTCGTGTAGTGACAACTAACTAGCATTTTTACGCAACCCCATATGTCTGAAAACGGTGGATGCGAATGGCCGGAAAGATTGTAGTACATGGGGAAAACCTTATTCATATATGCTTAATGAAGCCCAATCTGAATTGAAAGAACAGACAGTCGTGTGTGTTGAAAGAAATGTCAATGCCTGAAAAATTGCAATTGTGCAAGAACCAGGTGTCAAGTCTGTTACCATGTCACGCTTGTGCCACAGGAACCGTGATACTGTGGACTTGTCGACAGAAGACACATATGACGATTGAAGAGTATCGTTGAGTGTACACACAAGTCAGGTATATCACATACATTAGCAACAACAGAGAAGGGGACGGCACAGAGGAAGTCCATTATAGTTCCTTCCTCGCAGTTTTCGACATTGTGAACACGACACACACGTGTGGTTATATCACACAGCAGAAGGTCTGAAGACCTAGCGATTCTTGTTCTTCTTCCATAACATGGTGTTCAAATTATTACCAACAATCTAAGGAAACATTTTAAGGGGCTTAGTAATATCACAAAATAAGCAAAGAAAGAAACAAACATTCTTTTTAAGATAACAAAATGAGACCCTACTATAACCTCAGTATTTTTAGAGTAATGTTTTACCTTATAATTTTGCCTATAACAAAACGACAGAGGGCGCCCTAAGGTGAATTTGTGGCATAGGATCTCTTAACTTTTACCTTGGCAGTATGCTCAAGGGTTTCAAATGTATGTATACAACGAAAAAAATTTTTGCCAAGCATTCCAGAAGTTTAGTGGAAATTTTAAAGTCTGACGGAGCTATAGGTGTAAAAAGTACCATTCGAGAAAAATGAGTTTTCAAATTAGATTTTTATACAGACATCAATGAAAATTGTATTTTCTATCGATAATCAATGAGTAAATAAATAACACTGCAGGCTTTAGAGTGCCTTGAACTTAAATATAGTGATGAAAGATATCATATTAAGCAATAAAAGAAAAAATTCGTATTTTTGCTATTGAATCAAATTTGATGCCGTCATCAACTTTTGGCCAATGAGACATAGATTAATATATTTGAAATCAAACCTAAATTTTTTTTCTAAAACTCCCACACACGTATATGAAAACAGTTAAAAAGTGCATTTAAATTATAAAATCATGTGTGCTTAACAGAGAAAATAGACACAATTTAGCAACCCAAATAAAACAGAGAAAATGCGTTTCGAGAAATCGCAATAAAAATTCTGATTTGTACATCTGCAATAACGGAAAATGAAATTAAAAAGTTTTGTTTTTATCATGAAATTTAGTTTTGAAACAGTGATTGATTAAGCTTTCAAATTAAGTGACATGAAAAGCTTTAATTTCATTTTATTAAAAAATCTGCCGAAATCAGAAATTCACAATTTCAGATTTTTCACCAAAATTTGATGACGTCATTGTATTACCGTAATATCTATTTTTTGCAATCCCGGCAAATTTTACGAACCTATAGATTCGTTAATCATGAGGTTTTTAAAAAATATACGTTAATGTTACTCAACAAAAAAGTTCTTCGAGGTAACCCCTCGTATTTCTGTCGCGTTTGTCGGACATGACGATAAGGCATTTCAATTGAGTGTGACATATTAACCATTTATATATTGCGGCTAATCTACATGTATATTGTAGCACTTTAAAATAATAAATTATGGAAAAAACCATCGAACTGCAGGCAGGGCAATAGCAAGGATGCAAAAGGGTGCAACAGCCAACCAAATCACAGAAACAGCCGATAACATAGAAATGCATCAAAATAAATTGGGTTCAGGGAAGTGACTCAAAAAGTGTGGATTGACCTGTTACAATCCGACACAGGAAAGTATTGAAAACTTTCTTACGGAAAAAAAATGTACCGGTGGGTCTCAGCTTCCAACAGGCCAAGACCCTTAGAGCTTTGCGATATTTTTTAGTCGAAAAAGCTATGCGCTACACGGAAATTTTTTTATTGCATTCGTGGACAACTTTGTTTCTTGACCAGTCAAAAACAAGAACACGTTACAAATCTGTTGAAACATTAAAAAAACACACACAAATGCGGTAAGGCCAAAAAATAAACAAGTTAGTTTCCAGGAGGTCATGCGCATTTTGAATTTTTCGAGCATTTAAACCACATTTCATTTATTTGACTTCTTTATACAAGTTTGGGAAACGGGCGGCCCCCCGGGTATGGTTAGTGTCTAATTAGGTAACTTTCAAAAATTTGCAGGAGTTAATAGTGAAAAGCCTGAATGTAATATTGTAGCTGTGCAGAAAACAAGTATAATTCATAATAACGTTTGGCAAAAATGCATTTTTTTCATTCTTTGTTATTGAGGCCAAAAATAATTGGACTCTTAACCAAATTTCAATTCACCAATTTTGTGAGGCAAGACTTATTTTTGTGAAGCAATTACAACACAAAGGTCTAACAAAAAATAAACAAATTATTGTGTTTAATCTTTCAGTGATATGGCCGAAAATATTTTTTTTGAATGATTATCATTTTCTCAATTTGCTCACGAAAAATGGCATTTTTATGGCAAAAAACAATTCGAAACCAATGTTAGCACTTTAAATATAGATGCCGGACCCGAAGTATGTATGGACACTGCACACAATAGACAGAATATAATCTATAAAAAGCATGATGTTACTACATACAATTGTGTTCGTTTTTTGCATTTTTTTTTAAGGAAAATATATTTGTGGATTTTTAGCCAAAACATTACTTCTAACCCCACAAAAATACAATCCTTCGACTGCATTTGTGCAGCAAAAACTATCATCGTGCTTTTTATGCAGTGTTTAAAATGTAGATCTAAAACAAAAGGTACTTGTATCCGAATTTTGTGCTTTTGGATTTTAAAATGTAAAAAAATCATGTTTTTTCTTTATTTTAGTCCAAAAATAGGGTTTTGGCCAAAAACACCCTGGCCACCAAATTTTTTGACCACAACCATCAGTTTCATAAATCCGATATAATTGGCCTTTGAATAAAAGTGGTGTTGTGTTTGTTGTACCGAGTGGAGGGGTTACTCGAAAAATAAAGCACTTTTGAAGCTATTGCAGGCTTGTGTATGTTGTATTCTCTCGTCATGGATACTTGCCATGGGAGTACGTTGCTGTGTTTGTTTTTGTTATGTTAAAACTTACATACTTCCACAGTTATTATTGCCCCGCGCGGGCAGCGCGGGGCTATAGACGTTGGATAACTTCCACCTGGCCAGACTGGAGTTTTGTTGAGTTTTTTGCTGTATGAAGCATGAAGAGCTGGGTCATAACAATTTTGCATGACAATTGAAAATGATTGAAACAGTGCTTTAAAATACTAATGGTTGTGATGAACTATCATAAATATTATGCAAACACAAGATAGTTTGTGTGTAAGTAACATGATGATACAGTGGGAGGTAGAAGGGGTAGATAGATTAGAATGTATTTCAGTGTTTTTTTTTTATACAAAAATTTATATGGGATCAGTACAAGGTTCTATTTCATGGTTGCTACATGATCATTACCATGGAACAAGAATTAAGTGAACTTGAATTTCAACCACTTCGTACCATATTTTATTACCATATTCAGTTTTCAGTAAAAGTCACCTACACAAGCAATTTTTTTTTGTTGGAAAATGTTTACTTATTCTCATTCTTGGCTAGTTTTGATTGTTTCTCACCAAATGCGCGGAGCGCGGGGCATACACATGGTGCCCAGCACAAAGTGTTTCTTGTAATTTCTGTGTAATTGTTTTACCATTCCTAAATAGGCTAAACTCTTGAGCACGAAAATCCTGGTCTTCTTCACTAAGCTATGCACTGACTCGTTCTTGATCTAAAGTAGGGCCTACTTGTAGGAATTTATGCTTTAAGAACTCACACAAACACTACATGACTTGTTAATTTCTTATAATCTTCGGATTTATATCTTCATGCTTATGGCCACTAAGGACGCTAATAAAAGAAAGAAACGGTACGAACTGTAGGAAACCCAGGAATGTGTGCAAGATAAACGTTTCGAACACACTTCTTCTGTAATGGTAGCCTCCATAGCAACAACTCCAGGTGGCGCTATTACCACACATAATGCCAGAATGGAGGACGGGAACGACCAGACCTAAAACCCAAGGATTTCATGAGTTAAGCTCTATAACCAAAAATGGCACCAACAGTTTGATTGGATTTACTACTGCCTCGTTTGAAACCAGTTTCGTACTGTTGTTAAAATTAACACACATCTGTGACGTCACCATATTGTTTTTTCGCTACATTATTTTGTACACGACTGGAAGCGAAAAGTAGTAACAATAACACGCCATTTCGAACTAAGGAAAAGCGACTTGCTTTTCGCCGAGTTTACGACTGGGTATATTGGAACATTAGATCCATTCGCGTAAAACAATGCAGGAAAAAACAATACAAAGCAGGGTATTATTACAATATGAGCACAATTTAGAAATAGATTTGCGTTTTGACAAAACTCAAATGAAAACAAACGATTGTTATTACCCATACAACGAAAGTTGTTGTTAATTTTGGTCGTTCCTTTCAGTTTGTGCTGTGTTTGTGTTTATTGTTTCTAGTGTAAGTTATGAATCGCACAAGAATGTACTTTTTTATATTTTGTATGGAATGGGAGTATTTCAATACATTTTGCACTATATAAAATTCTTTGTGTTTGATTTTTGAATTTGACTTGTTTGATCTTATATTTCATGCATTTGTTGATCTCTTTTTATTTCATTTATCTCTTCAAACTTTTGTTTATCGTGTTGTTGTACTTAGGCCTCTTAAATATTTGTTCAGTATTGTTTTTTAATTTTTGTCAAAATCTAACAGGAAACTGCTGGTCTTGTATTGTGTGCGTTTCTTTATGTATTTGTGTTTCCCTGTTTTATTTGATCTAAGCTTAAATCGTAATCCATAGTATTTTCTAGTGACATTTGTGTAAGTATATGCCATGAATTTCAGTTGTTTTCATAGGAAGGAAATTATGCGACGTCAAATTTCACATTTTTTTTTTCATTTTTAAAAAAAGAGGACATTTCTAGGAAGCTGGCCCCATTTTTTTTCGAAACCGGAGTTTTTGAATTTAGAATGCCTTGTCAAAACATATTTCAATACACCATGACGTGAATAATAAGTGAAATACACCATCTTATGTAATAAGATGATTAATTTTAGTATGCTTTGATTTTTTTCGTCGTGCACGACAGGAAAAATCAAAGCATGCTTTTATATAGAGCCAATTAAAGGTGCGGCAACGAGAGCTTTCACATAGGGCGTTCCTAAAAATCGACAGTATATTTGCCCTGATGTAAGGCTTTCCATCAAAATATCCCAATCTAAAAGATTAAGCTGAGAAAGAAAGGTTTCTTTGGTACAAAAATTGTGTGAAATTTATAATGCGTATAGGTTTGGCAAATAGAAAATTCAGCCCCCCCTATGTTTTAAATTGAAATATAATTCAAATCAAAATTCTCTTTTTTCTTTCTTTTAAGCATTTCGTAGCGAAATACAAGGTAAGATAAGGTAAGATATCTATTGAGTTCTAATTATATGAAATCTTACTATTATGACGCACTATTTGGGTTGCTCAAAAATATCTCGTTTTGCACCTTTAAGTCATTACGGGCTATGCGCTATCACAGGTTTCATGTTGTCAGTAACAATTTTTGTTTTACCAAATTTGGTTTTAGGGTTGTTTAGAGTGTTCGTGGTGTATGTTAATAAATAAAAAAAATGTCTCCTGTAAAAATTTTAAAGGGGTATCGTATGAAAATATTTCCGCGACCATTTTTAGTCGGCCACGATTTAAATAAATTGAAAAAACTTTCCTTAAAAAACGAATGTGGTAAATGCGATTTGAAAACTGATGGAGCGGTTTAAAGCGGACATATTTTTGGCCTAATAGGAACAAACGAGACCACGCACCTTCACCCTATACCAGTTCCTATTAATCCTTGGCATATCCAGGGAGAAAAAAACACATTAACGAGGAATGAAAAAATCTTGGTTCCCCATTTAGAGCCATTAGTCGATCAGTATTTATTTTTTTTTCCCCGAATTATGTCGCATCAGCATTTTACTGGATATCTGGGTAATGGATACAGCCTATTTAAAGATCCTCATCCTCGGTAAAATCCACAGTGGTAATCAATAACTCCCTCAGATTCAGATTTGGATTCAGATCCATGCACATTCAGGTTTTATTTCATTGTGAACAAACGAAAAGCTGTCAAATCCATAAAAAATATTACAAGGATCCTCAAGTTGCAAGCGCATTTAGCTTGTATTCCAAGATACGGGGTCATATCCACTTTGTATTTCTGGTTTTCAACATTTACCCGGTAAATTCCATCATAGCAGTATCTACTCATATTATAAACAGGGTAAGGGTAAATGAAGTCAATGACGAAGTACTCAAATATAAATGTACAGCCACTCGGTAAGCAAACTGGGACAACACATCAACTACGCACCTATACCAATGACATCTGCGTACGAACTGCTGATGCGGGACTTGAAAATGCGATCAATATTAACCTAATCTTCATCTACAATCACAGAATGTTTTGTCCAGTATTGCGTTTTTAAAAGATCTTAAGTCACACCATCCTACCAAACCTTTAATACATTATCAGGCTTTAATCGGGGTTAATTGATTATCTTGTGAATGCGAACTAACTTCAAAAACACTCAATTCGTGCAAAATAATGGAGCGAAAAAAGCAATAGGGTGACGTCCCAGTTGTGTGTTAAGTCGGATAATACAATCGTAATCTCAGCCACGAACGGAGTCGTAACTCGCTGTAAATCCTTTACGAAACATCTTTGTTTTTTTTATTACATGTTGAGTCCTCCGATTGCCTTATTAAGATGCCTAACTTTTTCTCCAACTGCACTGTTGAGGGCCTGTTTTCACAGTGTTTTTCAATTACACAGAGCGCATTGTTTATTGTTCCTTCCTTATTATTTCATGGTCTTATCATCAGAACAAATGGGTGCCAGGGTTTTGAAAAGAGATTCAGATGAGGTCATTGTTTATTTTTTCTCACTCAGCCACGATGCGATCGTGATACAGACCAATATTATATAATTACATGAAGGTGCAAGGGTTTTAATATGTAGACTACATTCCAAAATTGCGTCCTCGATTCAGTGACGTCAACGCGTTCACCAGTAGTTGTTTGGTATTTTATATAATTTCAACTTGATCGTTAGCAACTTGACTATAAACGCTCACGGTTAGTTGATGCGATACATTATACCTGACGTCACTGACTCGAAGAAGATAAAAGCATTTTTGATATGTTATAGTATTGTTAAACTACAAACAATAACTCCAACCATTTTTGCCTTTAAAAAGGTTTATAGTTTGGATTAATGCATAAATTAAATAATTACTTAGATAATAGCCGCAAATACGGTTAAAAAAATGTCCGATATTTACGGAAATTTCTGGCAGCAGTATTTCCAGTCATTTTTTATAGGGTAAATTTAACAGAAATTTCTGTAATTTAACGAACGTTGACAGTATTTTACAGAAATTTGTTTTTTGTCTCATATTTTTTTTTTTTTTAATTTTTTAGGTTTTTTCTTTTTTTAATTTAAAATTACGGAACCACAAAAAAATAGTCCGCGGAATATTGCTGCCAGAAATGTTTGAAATAAGCTTAATTCTTTTAAAAAAAAAATTTTTTAGCTATTTTTTAGTTTTTTGTTTTTATTTATTGTTTTCTAAAACAAGATTGTTTTTCCGGAAATTTACGAAAATCTGTTTGCTTAATTTACGGAAATTTTTCACAGTGTAAATCTTAATTTTCAACCATTTTCCTCAAAATGACTGTTTGCACTGAATACAGTCTAAAATTGTAATGCTTTCATTGTATCAAACTGGACTTTCATGTTATATACTGGCTACCTTAGGATTCAATCAAGAACAATTTTAATTCTAAATAATTCATGTTTACGTTGCTAATTTCCTTCAATTAATTATAATTATACTTCGCTTAAATTAATATTCCGTGAAATTTACCTCCAAAATAATGTAATATGACTTGATCCCCTGTCAAAAAGCGTCTTTTCTTTCTAGATTGGTACAATTAAGTCAAAAACAACTTGTAAATTGGCAAATTTCCTTAGTTACATGATTCAATCTGCATAAAAATACCTTTAAGGGCATCAAGTAGTGTAACATTATGCATTTAAAGCAAGTTCTAGGGTTTTCGCAACTTTGAGCTCAATTGTGTGACAGACATGTTTCTTCAAGTTATATTTGTGCTGAAACTGTTTTGCCTGTTTTGCAATGTCTGAAATTGCTTTTCAGTGCTATGAGTACCAGTTGTGTGCTTCTGAAACAGATCTCTACGAGCAAATCTTTGCACCACATACTCACACATGCTTTCAAACATCATGGCTGCTAGGCTTGTGACGAGCTAATTTTTTTTCCACATTCAGTACATTGAAATTCTCTCTTTGTTGTATTGAAGACTATCTTTACTTATATGCTTTCTGACGGGTTTGGCAGACCAGAAGATTTCCCTTCCTTTTTTAAATCGAGTGTTGTGACTAGTATGTGTATGTATAGCCAGTTGTTACAAATGTTACAAGTGAATCAAGAATAGAAACAGATCAAAATACCATGGCTTTTGGCGACTATTGCATTCGGTTACGGTCTACGTCAGTCAAAAAAGGCTATGTCAACCTTTTTTCTAAATTGCACTGGGTCAAGCCAGAGTCAATCAGACTCACTTATTTTTACCTTATTTACACTTATTTGCTCATCCTAAAAATATGTAAAAAAACATAGAAATGGTGTCTCTAAAAATAGGTTTTTTTTTTTCAAAATATATGTGTGTGTGTGTGTGTGTGTGTTGTGGTACATATGTGTATGTGTGTGTAGGTATGTTACAGGTATATATTATATATAGGTTATATTACTATATTAATATATATATATATTATTAGATATTTATATGTGTGTGGGTGTGTGTGTGTGCATAAGGTACGGCCCACATATTGCCTGTATGTGCGTAGTATAAAGTAATTCATGTAGGCCATGTGTAATGTAGAGTCAGTTGGTATACAACATTTTTACAAAAAATTTTCTGACCCACATAGTTTAACCTTTTATTAGCTATTTGTTGGATATGATTCTGTAGTTAGGCTAAAATAAGTACTGTATTTTTTTCATTTAATACCTTATAGGATATTTTTTATATAATCCCCGCCTAAAATCCGAACGATGTTGATTAAATGGCAATCAACGTGCTCAACCTGCCTTTCCAAATGACGAGCCAAGCCAAGAGGGAAATCTCTCAAACTTCAACTTTCAGCTTCGTGGTTCAATGCATTCGGACAACAGCGTCAATAAGGCAAAACACTTACGCGAACAACGTCCTGGGCATTTATTATTATAATTCACCGACATAGTACAGACCCTTTGTCCTACCAGTAAGTTATATCGTTCGGATTTTTTGGCGGGGAGTATATTATATGTCTTGTGTATTGTATTGCCTAGTGGTCCTGGTATCATCTTCCTTTCTTCCTTTGCGTCCCTTTTAACTTTTTTTCTTCTCGACTATCCTCAACTTCTGATCTCTATATTCCAATATCACCAGTGACACTCCTGTCCTTCTGTATATTTCTATATTACTTTTATCTCCTAACATACGTCCACCTCCTCTGTCCGGCACTACTAGCAACACTGCTGCCTTCTTCCTCTCGGTCTCCGTTTCGACTTTCTTCTGCTTTATTGCACTCCTTTCTCATGTTCTAACTACTTGATTTCTTGTCTCTAGTTTTTTCAATCATCCTCTCCTTCTTTTCTATTTATTCACTTTTGCCCGTCTGCTTGTCATATCTATACCCGTATTCTTCCTTTGTATACCCGTTCCCTTCTTATCCGCCTTGCTACAAAACTTATCTACTCTATCTCTTCTGACATTCCTTTTATTCCTCCCCATCTCAAACTGCGATTATAGGCTCCCTTCCCACCACTAATCTCTTCTTACCCTCCTCCCCTCTACTCTTTCATCTCCATTCTTCCTCCTACTCTTCGTCCTATCTCCCTTTGTATTTCTCTTAACCAAACTAAAGCCAGTATGGCAATCCGGAGGAGCGCAAGGCGTTTGGACACACCTCACTTTCTACTTCATTTCTATACTTTCGTGGTACTTTCTGTATGTTTTGTTTGTCTTTTCTATCGTGTTTTCCTCTTCTCATGTGTTAACCTTCCTGTTATAGCGGTCAGTATACCTGCTACTCCAAAATTTACCGCCCTACTTACTGCATTTTCTCCCTCCCACTTATTTCCACCACTTTCACAGTCAAGTATCATGACCGATATTGTTTTCTTATAAGTTAAAATGTAGTTTACTTAATTTCCTTGTTTTATCATTAATCACTTTATTTTAGTAAGGACACCACTCCTTATAAGCCGCACGGGGTTGTCTGGTGGTGGTCCTAGCATATTTACATCTCTTTAGTCATTTTATTATTATCCCTTATATAGTTCCATTTTCAATATCCGTGTTTGTTTTTCACATTCCTGTACATGTATATATGTGAATAAAATTGAAAGAAAAATTGAAGAATTGAAGAGAGAACTATCATTTTTTGAGAGATGGAGTTGATGAATGAAATTTATTAATAAATGGGGGTTTGCTGAAAAGATTTATTATTGCACATTGTGGCCTTGCAAAGCGCGCTAAAAAAAATTGCCCATTTAGAAGTAAAATCGTTAGAGGTATTTTAATTTGAAAATTGAACGGGCATAAATTGGGGAGATATATCCCCCCACCCCACGGGATTTACGCCTGTGTTTGTGTGTGTGGGTGTGTGTGTGTGTCGGCGCGCGCGCGGGGTGTGTGTGTGTGTGTGTCTGTTTGAACCCCCGAAAAGGATAATTTGAAGAAATATGGAGTTTTGTAAATACTCCAACCATTAAAATCATTTATTTTTTTCTAAAAACACTAAAAGTGCCATAACTGAGCTAATTGAGAGTTTACAAGCAATTCGATGACATTTTCGATTTCATATGTACCTCAGATCCCTTAACAATAAAGTGAATCTGATTTTAAGATTCCGGTTTTAATTTGTTCTTCAAATAAATATGTTTTCCAAAAGGGCCTAAATCCACTTCACTCAGAAAGTAAATAATACATTAAAAAACCTGTAAAAATCAGAGAGTAAATAGTAAAAAAATAATGGTTTTTATACTACGTGGGATCTTTCTTTGATAGGAATTGATAGGGTGCAATTGGTTATCTAATTAGATAAGAGGCTTTTTCTCAGAACTTTGATAAGTGGACTTAGGCCTTTCATTGATAAAAATACAGCCATATTCTGCATATTTCAAAAAACCACAGGGAGATCAGAATTTTAGGAAAATAGTAGATTTTGAAATCATATAGTGGGTTTTAAATTGAAATGATGAAGTTATCTTATATCTCGACGAAAATTATTCTGCAATGCCAAAATTGAGTTTAGTAGCACTGACAAAAAGTGGTAGCTCTGTGCATATTTCGTCAAGCTTCCTCCCCAAAGCACTGCAAAACAATAATTGTAAACCAAAGCACAAAAAAAATCCTTCTTGAAGAATATTTTGATAAGTTCAATGGCGTCTCCGCGTTGATCATGTTACCGAGAAAAGTTTCCCTAGCCCGACTTCCCAATAAAGTATGATTAAGCCCAATTACAAAGTACCACCAAAGCCCAAAAAGGGCGTTTTTTAAACTTTGCATATGAAAATGTTTCCATATTCAACCTTCTATTAAAGAATAGTTGGAAGCCAAAAATTCCTCGCCCCAACAATTGCACAAATTGCATCGATGAGATATTGCTGACAAAAGTTTTCCTAGCCGCCTTCCTAGTAAAGTATTTGTCAAGCCATAATTACAAAGCACAACGTACTTCTCTACTATAGGGTTGCTACAGAAAGTTCGTTCACCTCTGAGGCCATCCTCCCTCTGGCTCTCTTACTCACTGGAGGTCACAAAACAATCAAGTTAACCCCCAGATACAAACAGGGTGGGGAAAAGCACTTTCTCTCTCTGAAACATTTAAACTTTAACATTTTTCCTGTGGCGGTTTTAGGTAGCGCCATCCTGCCTTGGTACCGAGTGGAAACCAAATTGTGAGGTAAAATCCAGATCGTCTCAAACCCTCAGGATATTCAAAATGGCGCAATAAAGTATAAATAAAGGAACCTACACTCTAATGACATGGACGCGTTTAATTTTAAAACACCAGAGGGAGTCAAACTATTTTAAGTTATCTTAAAAGGCAATCTTGCATGTTTGGAAATATTAACCATATTTCCTTTTTATCAGTAAACCTGTGTCCAAAAAAATGTGATGAAAAGTGCGTAATTTAACACTTATCACTGGGACTTTAATCAATTCAAAGTTTTTCAAGGGTTCCCATTGCTCACTAGGGTCAAAACAAATGAACAGTATTTGAGTATATTTTATGTGTTCAAATGTAACAATTTTGAAACACTTGACAGCGTTAAGTGAAGGTTTAAAAAGTGTTTCTAGCAGTGTTCTAGAAACACTCAGTATTAAACCAATTGAACACATAAGGATGCGTTCAAATGTAACAGTTTTTGAACAACTGGACAGCGTTTAAACTTGAAAAAGTGTGAGCTCAAGTGACTGACGGGACTATTTTAAGCATCCCCTTTTTATTTTCAAAGGCATGCAGAAAAAATCGGAAAGAATTTGTATTCTGCCACCCTATTGCATTTGCAGCCCGGAACGGCTAAATAAAACTGCATGTTGAAGGATGTTGGTGGCAGAATACTGAATGCCATCCCAAAAAATCTTTGAAAGAGCGTGGACTGACCGAACAAAAGTACCATCACTTTTTGAATAGCATATTCTTACAAAAAAAGCTATGGTTATATTGGGGATTTGTCAAAATGAATCATTGATCCATTTAAAGCCATTAGTAAAAATATGAATCAATAGATCGTGCGACGGGGACGTCCTGACTGACGCGAGGGCCATTTTGGACATTTCAACAATCGCCCTTCCTATGAAACAGATTATGTTGAATCGGGTGAGATATCTTTATAAGGATCATCTATCATTTAGCCAGCAGTTTGCAAAGAAGGGTGCGAAAGAAGGAAGGTGGAAAGTATTCGAGTTCAAAGGGATAGTATTTGATTCGTAGCAAGAAATAAGCGGAAAGAAATATTAGCAACGACTGCCAGGTAGTATTGGAAGCTCGACCCAGACGATGTCTTGTAGTTTCAATCCCAAAGAAGGTAGGGAAACCCCGGTAGCAACATCTTAATGGGATAGTCTTGTAACCGTGCGGATATGCGTAAGAGGGCCCTCCTACCGTTAAGTTGAAAAAGGACTAGCACTCGGGTTACGCAGGAGGTTGATTGCCGTTGATTCGCTGTGCTGTTAGGTTGGCCATGTCCTACCCCCCCCCCGGAATATTTTGTGTTTCGATCTGTAAGTGGGGGGGAAAAATACAAAGCTCATGGCTATGGAATGGCCGCCTTTGACAGTACGACATAGATCATTAGGGACTTAGGCCATTGAGGCCAAAGCGAAAAAAGATGCTCGGATAAGGACCAAGGTGGCGCACCCGGGGAAGTAGATAATTCTTCCGAAAAATTTTCATAAATTATAGAAATCGGTTCCACGTGTGGTTCTCACTTCTAGTGTGTGCACGTTCTCGAGAAAATGAATTAAAGTCATCGCAATTTATGCAC
Source organism: Ophioderma brevispina (assembly GCA_023653785.1). NCBI lineage: Eukaryota > Metazoa > Echinodermata > Ophiuroidea > Amphilepidida > Ophiodermatidae > Ophioderma > Ophioderma brevispina. The sequence continues at coordinate 37,732 of JAMKCH010069921.1, read as the reverse complement.
TGAATATCAGTGACTACGGGATGTATACCATGATTTCTTGACTGGGCAACCATAATGGGGGGCTATTGATAAGTAAATCCGCTCGGTATGTAGAAGACACCCAAACACTTCACAGATTCCTTTTTCATCTGGAACTGCAAAAGCCATTGTTATATCCATGCAACTGAAAGATTGCAGGTGCTATACCATCACCCCGATTCAGATAAGCTATTTTTCATTGACGTGGAACACAAATTACCCTCCTCTTTCACGAATAATTAAAGTTAGAGGTTCTACTGATGTTCAATTAACTTTGAAAATCATATTTAAAAACCGGGTTTTGAATTTGAAGTTTAAAAAAAAAAAAAAAAAAAAAAACATTGTTTGGCAAACTGTGACCTAACATCTGGGTGCAGAACCAAACCTATAACTTGCCGCGTAACCCATTTATATGCAATTTATTGCTTTCATAGCAGAAATCGGAAAAAATCATTCACCTATATGAAATGCAGGTGAACCGACTTTTAATTAATAGAAAAGAGATCCAATAGTACTATGATTAAAGTTATGGGTGTTGGTTAGCTGAACCAAGATGTGTAGGTCATAGCTTGGCCAATCAAAATTCTTATTATGATTTTTGCTCATCTTCGTTTCCTTTTGAATAAAGGAGGAACTATTACGATCAAAGTTATTCCAAACTCCCAGCAGAAGTCTTGAGTTTTATTTTCTCCGTGAATGAGGCTGTAGCTCAAAAACCGGGAGGTGAAAACCAATTCAAAAGCTTTTTTACGTCATGGACAATAACAATGTTTGTAGTCCCTAGAGAATCTGAAGTTCCGTTGTCCTATTCATAACGGGGCGGGGAATATTACATATCAATAGCACCATATTGCTGAAGATCACGGACACAGTGCTGTACATCTCTGGTTCACTGATATTCAGGGAAAAAAGGAGAGGACATTTACTTCATTTCGTAACGAAAATTGCGCATACTAGAAGTGAGAAGTGAGAACAGGCGTAGAACTGATTTTGATAATTTTACACCAATTATTTTAGCAAAATTAGTACTTGTAAGGGGTGCGTCACCTTTGTAAACGCTATGAGATCTTGCCCGCTAGGCTATCTGCCATTTGCCTGTGTTATCGCTTTTATTGGATGGTATTACAGCAATTGTACCGTGCTTTTTCTCACGCCGTTTCATTTTATGCGTATAACCCTAACAGTTACTGTACTACAAAATACTACAACAACAATAACAACTCCACACAGAAAGAGAAGGATTAATGGGAGTGCATTTTCTCTTCTAAGTGCAGTGGTATTTGGGTGGCACCTTATTCAGAAGACCCACTACTCAGAAGACCCACTATTCAGAAAACCTGTTACCCAGAAAGTCCGCTATATTCAGAATTCTGAATACTGGGTTTTCTGAATAGCGGGCCTTGTGACTAATAGGTCTTCTAAATAGCGACCTGCATCCAGAGCCTATGTCCATGGTTAGGCTAATGATAAACTGACTTGCTTGTGATGGAATAAAGACGCGCGCGCTGCATACCAGTACGAATTTCAGTAGACAGAGTCTGCAAATTTAGGTAATTTCAATTTTCCACGCAATTTTAAAAGCTATAGGTTATACACCACTAACTCACTTATACACAGTAGTTTATGGAAAAAATGGCAAGTTTGAGCATGTTTCTTTCACAATTAAAACTCACAGAGGAAATAGAATAGAACAATATCACACCAAAGTACCAGCTAAAATAACCAAATTTTCAACATATGGTGACAAGATTTTTTTTTTAGTTACGAAACACCAAACTCGCAGCACGTCCGATCGCTCAGTACAAGATGCTCTATAGTTGCTGCATCTAGTGAGCAAATTGATGTGAAATTGCTGAGCGCTGAGTAAATTGGCTCAAATTTACTGTCCAAATGCCACATAGTTTGAGAAAACATACCAGTCTATCATGTCAATCATGAAATTCCATCACTTTTTAATATAATTAGTGCATTTTCAGACATTTTAAAGCAATTTTGTCAGATGCCATGCAGAAAAGTAGTCCACCCAAGATTTTTGATCCTTACGGCAGCCAGGTTATTGGTGATAAGTCCTACCTACTGAGATGATTTTTCAAGTTGAAATTATTTTTTTCTCAAATGGTTTTTTTTTTCTTAAATAGCTTTATTGAGAAAAAGCGATTAAAGGTTTCAATTTCCTATACAACACACAGTAAAAGCTGTTTTGAACTCTCCATGGCTACCATACTGCCCAGTATAATCATATGCAGGAGTAAACAGATAATCATCTGGAGCGAATTTAGCATCCGTGAGCAGTGCAGTGCCCACGGATGCTAAATTCACTCCAGATGATTATCCGTGTGTGCAGAATGGAAATGACACAAAAAATGTTTTATGTGTTTTAACCCCATTTTGACAATCTCAGCTGGCCTATAAAGACGAGATCGGCCAGACTGACAAATAAAAGTTTCAAACGGATGAACTACTGAAAATGATTTCTTTTTTTCCTTTTTGGCACCCAACCCACAATGTCATTAAGAAATACTAGTATTTGGATTAATTGCTGTAAAAACACAACAACGACTTTTAAAGGGCCATGGCCCGATCGCGAATAGCCTCGTCCCCAGGACCTCCCGATTTCACCGTTTGCAAAATTTCGGGACTTCTATATGAAACGTCTGCCCGAGTCGCGGGAAATTTATTTGTGGACATCTCAAAAGTGTTTTATAACAATAAAACGAAGGTAAAAAAGTTACTTTCAATGGTAGACTCCGGGAGGCACCGGTACTTTCCGTAGATACTCCCCCAATCTTTTCGTGGCCTATACTTATTAACCATTGAAATTCTTGTAAATCCAGTGGGCCCTACCATATAAACACTGCAATTTATTGGATTAAGGGAAAAAACAAATAGAATGTTTTTGTCAAGAAGATCTACTACTGTTTATATTTTATCTTATTTCATTTCCAGTTCAGTACGACGATGGACACCTGAGATCGTGTAATCTCACTTTAAAACAATGGCTACGTAGAGAAAGCTAAGACAATCAATTCCCCGCTATACGGGTTCCCTTCATAGAAAGATCGCAACCCAGGAGGTTCGCGTTTTATTTTGTCTTAAGACATGAATTCTTGTTATTTAATCGTCAGCCTGTTGTGGACAAAAAATCCTGTCTGAATGAGATTGATTTAAAACACTGACCGAACGATCCTCATCATAACTTAAAGGGATTAGCATAGCAGCTCGATTTGCGATCCTAAACATCGAAAAAATAATACAAATCAATATTTTTGTATTTTTGTTACTGGCATGGATATGCAAACATAACTGCAGGTGGTTGGCTGGTTCCGTTTTATGTGTAACTTTTTTGGCTGCATATATTTGCATATTCATAAATTTAAAAATAGCTTTATTTGCATATTTTTTCGACATTTCGGCAATTCGGTTAACCTTTTTTGAAATGCTCTGCTGGCTAAAAGCTAATCCCAATTTACTTCACACACTTGGTAGGGTGATAACTGAGGTGTCAAAAATTTGCTGTAGCTTTTGCTGCATTATTTGCAATATTCATGCATATTAATTAGCTTATTTTGACCGGTCAAAATGACAACCCTTTCCCTCCCCCTCAAGCTTTGTGTGCAAGTTATTCTGGAGTTCCTTAAGGCGTAGAATGATGGTAACCTTGGTAACGGTTAAGAGTTCAGTCACTCAGGAGGTATCACGGCAGCGCGCCAACGTGCGTATTTCTTGTACACGAGAAGAACAATACAATTGGCTATACAATCGCTGTGACCTCACTAGCTGGTCGAAAACGCCTCTGGTAAATGTCCCTGATTTGAGGTCTCAAAATACTGAAATTCATTTTAAACAAATACCATGTATATTGTTGCGGCGGAATTCCACTACATATCTAAGAATTTGTTCTAATAATGACTTGAAGGGTGTTTTGGGTTAAAACAACGAATTAAAACGACGAATTTTAAGTTTTAAAAAGCGTGGTCTCTTGCAAGTTCATAGAAATCCCACCCAATTTTTTAAAGCATCCCAAATCAGTAATTGAATTGTTTTGTGCTCACAAAAATTCTGTGTAATACGTGGTACTCTATCTCTTTAAGAAAGCGAAGACCACGGGAAAATGTATACACCTTATATTTACTAACTGGCATTGCGCATTGAAGTCCCATATGCTTATAACATGGGCCTGATTTCCATCGATTTACACCTGCAGACGTGTGCAGGAATGTGACAATCGCAATGTCGGTTGGCCTATTTTATTTTTGAAAGCCCAGGTAAAATTGAAGCCCTGTCCAACAATTTTAAGTGTGAACAGTAAGTACTTGGGTGAACCTGCTGCCGACTGAGTTTTCCTCGACCCCTGATTTAGATGTTGGACATATTTTGGGCGAATTGCGTCATATATACGCAAATGACTATTGAGTGCAAAAAAAATCAGCGTAATTCGCTATAAATTTTTTTGAAACGGTCATCGAATCTGCAAAATTCCGTCACTGCACGAAAAAAAACGCCATTATGGTGCGCATCTTCTTTGCCATTTGAAAGTTTTCCTTGATAAATGCTGCTTAGGTATGCAAATGACCCCATGTGACATTAGTGACCCCGATGTGACATTGTGACCCTATGCACCTTTGGGACCCCCATGTGCCCTTGGTGACCCCAGTGACCTTTGTGATCCCAATGTGGACTTTGTACCCATGTGGACCTTGGGGTTACCTCTTTCACCATTGGTGACATCATAGATCACTTTGACCCCATTCCCAACCACGATGGCAGACGAACTAGCGGTCCAACGGCCGACATATTTTCAATACATTTCGGTCTGTTACACTTTTTTAAATGCTCTGCTGGATACACACAATGCCCGATTTTTTTCCTCATTATCATTCTTTGAGGTGTCCGATATGCGATTATCGGATCCTACGTATGATAATGATAATTGGATGAGTTGGCGCCCATATTTATTGGTCTCGCTATGAGTTTTTAAAAATAGTGGGCTCGACTGCGTCTGTGCCCAATATTTTTTGCAACTCATTACTCGACCAATAAATTTCGGCTGAATCAATCCAATTTAATTACAAACTCGGTATTTTGGTATAATCCTGTGTTCTTCAATTGCATTTGTTCTCCTTTCTAATCATCAGTTGCCAAACTTCAGCATCAACAAGTGACGCGCAATCCAGGCGACACTTGTGTTCGAGAACTGCCTTGTTTAAACTATTTGGTGGTTTGGCATTAAAACCGTTTTATGGAACTGTACACACTATCCCTGATTTATAAGTTAAAACAAATGCAGTTCCACATTTGTTTCGATTCTCCCCTCGCAAATCCTTGCTAATCCCTTTAACTCTCAAAGTTGCTCTTTTATCGCTACATTGCATCCAATACGCCGATAATATTTTGATTTTAGCTATAATCAACGGCGTGTCCAGAGTGCGATGGACCTAATTTTAATCCTGCCAATATACCTAATATGTTGGGTAAGTTTTAAACGCAAGTGGAACTTTCAAACCCCTTTATAAACTTCTTTTGCATTGTCACAAACCCGATAGTTCAATGTGGCAACCAATTGGGGGGCTTTCCATAACCGGACCCTAACACTTTTTTCTGACACACTTATGAATTCAAAAAAAAATGAAACCCTTCACAAAGGTTTTTTCCGTTAAGGTTTCCGAATTCCAAGTGTGTCAATAAAGTGTGTCAGATGGGGTTCAGGTTATGGAAACTCCCCAATTGGTGTGAATTTTCAGATCTTCAAATTACCCGAAAACCTTCTTGTCCACATGAATTTGCATCTCAATCACCGTTTTTCAAATCTGTACCTATACCGCCTGCTCAAAATAAGTGGTTACAATATCAAGAAAAAAAAAATTGGTTAAATATGAATTCAAAATAAGTCATTCTTAGTGGCATAAATATTTTAAAGAAAAAGTCCGGCTTTCCACATGGTGTTGTTTCAATCTTATTTATCCAGAGAATAATCATTTACTGCGATACACCCTAAAATCGATTTTCGTGCCACTTTTATTGCATTTGCAGAATTGTTTCCGCGTAGTTATCCATGGCTGTTCTTTAAGATCACAAAAGATTGCATCTTGACAACAGAAACAAAACACAAATTAAAGTAAACAAAGGAAGGTTCTAGTTTTATCGAACACAAGTTTTTAACAAGCAAACATAATCAGTTCAATGACCAAAGCTTCTTTTCATAAATGATAAAATAATGACAAATACTTATGCACGTCAATGAGTTGAGCTTTGAATTATACAAAATTGGTACTGTTAAATCATCTAGAATGAATTTAATTGCAAACAAAATAAACACTCCTCCCATCCAAAGAATGGTTTTAAAAATATTTCACTGGTCTTTGTTGCCTTTAGTAATTGTTTGGAGTCAATTACAAATTTGAATTTGGAAGCACAGTATCAAGGTGTTGGTAGGATTTGCGTTTCATTATACGTTCAAGACGCATAAAACTCCTCCATCCTCCAGGTAGTCCATAAGCTGCCATCATCAGAATTTTCCGTCGTTGCACCCAATTAGTGATAATTTTTCCCATATTCACCTTGAAGGGGATGTCCCCACTGACTAGGATGAGGTAATGTTTTCCGCCCCGAAAAGCTGCACGTTAGCGGGTCCGCCCATTTCAAAATGGCCGCCTTGTTTTATGAAAACCCGCCATTTAAATTTTCATTACAGATAAAAATGTATCCACGCTACAAGAAACCATGTTTTTTAACTGCCTGAATGGGCTGAAACATCCTGGCGTGTCCACGATGGCCGCTGCAAGGATGCATTTTGCTAAATGAACTTAAAATGGGCAAAAGGTTGGAAATTAAGAACCTGGGTGATATTTTGGGATTCCAAAAAGAATTTATGGCATTTTATATTTTACGTACAGGCTTGTTTTTAAATATGGCGTGATTAATATCAGCCTGCTTAGTGTATGTAAATCAAGGAAGAAAAGCAGCCCAACCCATCATTTCGACGTTAAAACAACACTTTCTAAAATGAAACCCTAAATCATTCCAGATGGTAAACAAATTATTAAAAGTGGGGTATTGACTTGTCCTAGAGAGATGCGCTACGTATAATCTGGTCCTACTTGGGCCCTACAACAGCTCATATCAACTCTTATACAATAAAATCATAATGAGTGGTGGACTGTTTAAGGGACTACTTCAGATACGTCATAGGTGTTTCCCAGTAAACTAAAAAAAATATGTTTATAAGAAGTGGAAAAAACTTGTCTCTACGTAGAAGGGAAAAATGAAATATGGTGAACCTAAGTTTCTTTCGAGCACACAAGTGCTATCTTGTTTCTGACTTGTACCACAGGTCCCTTCTCTCTCTCTCTCTACTGTCTAGATCACTTCCTCCCCAGCGTCAACTAGTGTGAGGGTGGTCCTGCAATTTATCTAAAGTACTAAACTGAGAAAGGTTGCGGAAAAAGCATGATTATCAATAGTGTTTCGTTATGGTTCTTATTATGTCGAAAAAAAGATGTGCAGGGTGTTTCTCTTATTGATTTACGTCTCCGGAGCGGGTATACCCGCCGCCATCATGAGTTTAGATCATGTCCGCAATACAAAATGTCATTAAATCTCTTTTTTTTTGGTGCTCTAAAAGTATTACTCGCATTCTTACCCCATCTATATTGTGCATTTAAGTACATTTTAACCAAACATGGAGCCTCCTACTGGCTGCCACTTGGTACACATCAAAAAAAAATATAACCAGATCTATATAAGAACAAAAACCCACTTTCAGGCAACGGAGAAACTTTATATTTTGTTTAGATCCTGATACACTTCCTCTCCTATACATGAACAATACAATAGTCTTTTTCATCAAACCATGGTGGGCCATTTTGAAATAGGCAGTAACGCCCCTAAATGTGGGCAACCTTTCGTCGGGGCGGAAATAGGCCTATACCTAATCCAGTTCAGGGGGACACCCCCTTCAACAAAAAAGGGTGAATAATCAAAAAAAAAAAAAAAAAATGATAGATTGAAAATTACATTCACCAGGTGGGTGCCAACCAACTCGAAGGTTCAGGGCCCTACCAGAAACTGGCTCATTGGACTAGGTTTGGCTGTAATGCTCATTGTTCTCTTTCATTCTAAACAAACAATAGTATGTGAATGTTATTCACTTGATATCTTAAAGCCAGACCTTACTGAAAATAAATTCCACCATTTCCGTCACCACGGAAAATGCAATAACCTTACATTTACGGCAACGTCTCTCGGAATTGAAATCCCCATATTCTTATAACATGGGCCTGATTTCCATCGATTTGAACTCCAGACGTGTGTAGGGAATGTGGACAATAGCAAGGTCGTTGGCCTATTGTATTTGTGAAAGCCCATGTAAAATGACCCTGTCCAAAATTTTAGTTGACAATATTACTAAATAATTTTTGTGCCCTGGCGACTGAGTTCTCGACCATGATTAGAAGATGGTTTCTTCAGTTTTTCGTATCTCTGTTAGAGTTTCTTCTTTATGAAGTTAATTCCGTTTTAAAGAATTTCCATATCTGTTCAAATGTGAAATAACGTATAATTAAAACCTAATTCGTTCACCGTTTTCACTCACCAGAAAGTGGCACAAACTCGGTTTTGTGTTCCGAAGTAAATTGGAGTTATCTCTCGATTGAAACAAACAATAATGGAAAGCCTGGTCTTTTCTCTTAATGTGATATAATTGAGATATATATTGGACCATGTGAGACAGGGTTGTATATATTAGTATTATGCTCCAGGGCCGTAGACAGGGGGTGCGGGGGTGCGACGCATCCCCCAAAAATGACCAAGGTCCGCTTTTGCATGTTGAAGGTTCCGCTCTACCATGTTGAAGGTCCGCTTTGTCATGTTATAATTTGCCGCTTTGGAAAAATATAATGGTGTTTGTATGTTATATGAATGAATGAAGAATCGAATGAATATTAATTTCTGGCAAATCCGGCACCCCCCCCCCCCCCACCCCACATAAATTCATGGCTACGGGCCTGCCTGCTATAACAACTGAATCTCTGACAGTCAGTCTCGATTCAGAACAGACCAAAAAAAGTAGTTGATCAGTTAACTCACTTCTCCAAGGAAGTGGGCTATTCAGAAAAAAAAATGCCCCCTCCCCCCTCTATAGAGGGCGCGGGAATTCCAGACTTTTTGGCACTTTGAAAGTTGGAATCCAAGGATTTAATGTCTAATAGGGGTGAATTCCAGCCATTTTAGGTATGAGGGTGACGGAAGTCCAGTGTTTTTAAGATTTTCAGAGGAAAATTCCGGGAAAAATCAAGATTTCAACACCTCTATTACCCTAACACTGAATCCTCTGGATTCCATGTTTTTTTACATTGTGTAAGTTAGAATTCCGGAATTTATGGAAGGTATAATGTCTGGAATTCCGGTTAATTTACGGAAGGTATGGTATGGAATCCAGATAATCATTGAGAATAGCCGGGGAATTCCAGACTTTTGTTGAAACAAAAATTTGCCTCATAGGGGGGTTATTTTTTTTTAGGAACTAGACATGGGCAAGAATGTGTAAATGGAGAGGAAGGGTATGTGTCATTGATCTATACATCACAGAATCCTATAAAGTTTGATACTACGGACTCTGTCCAGAATCATGTGTAGGCTCCCTTCATGAACATTAATAATGGTAGTAATAATAGTAATGACACTAGGCTACAATACTAACAATATCACATGATACATTTTTCATCAGTGTTACTTATCTTGTTTTTGTTTTCATGGGATTACACTTTTGCTTGATAATCAAAAAAACTATTTTCTAGGTTCGATGCGCATAATTAGAGTCAGTATTATTACACTCATGAATATCATAACATAATCATGCTATTTCATTGGCTGATTCCTATTACTCGAAACTATTTCCCTAGGGCAATAGCTGAACTGTTTCCCTACAACCTCGTCGCCCAGAGTCGACAATTTGGGTGTAATAAAACAAATACTACTACATGTTTATATCTGGAAAAGGGCAAGCACTATTTTTCCCTTGGTACTGCTACGGGTCTATCACAGCACCCGAAGGGTTCGGGGTGATGACCCGTAGCCAGTACCCACTCGGGAAAATAGTGTGCCCTATTTCCCTCTAACCATGTGTCTTTGGATGCCATAGCTTTACTGTTTATGTTTTATTTTTCTTTCAGTGCATCTACTTACTCACCTCATTAATACTTTGCTTTGGTTGTGGTGTATGATGAAGCCATATTTAGAGTCCTGATACATTGTATAAAACCGGTTCGTTACGTCACCTTGTGAAAATTTGGCAGTACATTTTGCCAACATAAATTTTCTTTAAACCAAAGCGAGAAAGACGCCAACTAGAAGGAAATCATTTTCGTACCTTCAAAGAAAACATCTTCCAAGGTTTTTTTAAAGATTGTTGGCCACACATTACTCTTCGTACAATCTACCGTCAAGATGCCTCATCTTGTTAAATTGTATTTCGACACTCGTAAGACTAGAAAGGAGGAGTCAATGGTTACGGTAACGGTCAGACTTAAGCAAAAATTTCATTCGGTGTGGACGATAGAGTGTGGAGAGTTTAAAGACCGATGTATCGAAACTGAGAGTCCCCCATGTGAAAGAGTGTCCAGGTAGATATACCATGTTAAAGGTCCATGCCCGATCGCTAATAGATCGTCCCAGAAGCCCAGATTTACCGGACGTGGTCAACATTTTTGGTCTCAGAAGAAAGTACTATTTTATCATTACCCTGTGAAATCTTAGAGCCAAAAAGAGGGTTGGTTTGGAAGTTATGAGCGAAAAGTGCCTCATTTGGTTCGACCAATATCAAGTTTACACAGTACATATGGGGTCTTACAAAATCACGTGTTTAGCTCTCGCATCAAAACGGATTGAAATATCGAGGGCGAAAACGTTAAAGATGGGGTGTTGGAGTGAATCATATATCAAGATGAAAACTTCAGATCCGTAAATTCGGGCCATCCCCCTTTAACATTATACAGAATAAACGGTGACCTTGTAAACGAATTGTGACTGAGTGCCTACCTAGTGTGTGTTCCGATTGTATACTCCACTCATCATTTATTCACGCACTGTACTCCTATATTCCTCCTCCATACAAGGTTTTTTCGGGTATATTCCGAAGATGTTGACCTGCGGAACTAGGACACTCTCTATGGAGAGTTTCATGGGTCATGAACAAATTAGGAATATTTGGTTGCGTTGCCGAAAGAAGAAAAAAGGAAGGTTAAATCCGGTTTTGGCAATTCCACCAAAAAGGGGACAGCCACCAAAAAATTCAAATGCGATGAATGTGACCAAAGCAATTTAGGTCCAAATGAATGCTGTGGTTGAAAGTTATATTTTCAGATTAACTCAGTAATTAATTTTTCACTTATTTTGGTCAAAAAACAAGAAGATTTAATTAATAATCGGTTTTTAACCAAAAAATGATGATAAATTATAAAAGAAAGTTTGGATCATAAAACATTCAAACTATCTGAATCAACATCATTTTAGTCATGGGGACAGATAAGATAGTAAAAATTGATATTTAAAATCATTTGTCTTGTTTCTCATTGTTTGTTCCACTTCAGCGGCTCCTAAGATTTTGGCTGCTGAAATGTCCTGTCCGTTACCAAAAAAAGTACGTAGTTTTAACTTTTGTAAAAGATGAAGTGTGATTGTAAAGAAAGTTAGTATTCAAAGCAAGTTTATGAAGGCCTACAATATGACACTACACTGACACTTTGGACTTTTTTAATTATTAAATTACAGTTAATTAAAACATGTCCTGCTGGTTACACATATTGGTAACAGAAGGACGGTTGACGGAAGGACATAATATATTATGTTTCTAGTTGAAAATAATAGAACCTTCACTTAACTTTACACAAAATGTTAATTAAAATATGGGCAAGTAAAACAAACATGCTTAGGGTGGTTAAGTGAAGTTAATCCTCTTAGTCGATTGTTATGCTAATGCGTCATCTCATTATCAAAAATCTAGGGTCTATGACTCCAAAGTTAAATGATTGGTGCCATGAGCCCCATAATGAATCCATGGCTGTGGTCTATCAATCTTTTCTCTTCATTATTTGGCTCTTCTACTTGGTAGCTGATGAGCACAGAGCATTTTTGGTCAGTCAGTGTGTCAAACAATTTGGGCTACTTTACATTGCTGGCCCGCCCTAAGGCGCAGTTGACTTGCCAAAAATTGGGCTACGTTTCCGTACACTCTAAAGGCGCATGCATACTTCTTGTCGCACAGGCGCCAGCAAGGTTCAAGTGATTGTGTCCGATCGGTCATCGTTTCTCTACTTTGATATGGAAGCCTGACACTTGGCCCATTTTAACCCCGCTGACCAAACAATTACTGTGGAAACAAACTTGCGTTTTGATGCTAGACACGACAATGCATAGTGCAAGTCCTTTCGCTACTGTGATGATATGATGGTTTTAAACCATTATTTTTATTTTTTTTATTTTTTTTATTTTTTGGGAAAGAAAGGGATTTGGAAGCTAAAATTTCAGGAGCACAATGATAAAAATATGTCCTTCACTCTGATATCAACATCACTCTTCCGGTTACTCAGTGGGGGTCCCAAAAGGACGATTAGAACAAAGCACCTCTAATGCCATGTTCTAGAGGTAAGGAAATTCAATTAATGTTAGTTCGGAAGCGATATGGTACCAAATTGATAGAAGCAAAAATTAGATGTAATTTTCTGCTTTCGAGGCATAAAACAAACTTGTATCAAACTATTTGCTAAGGGTTATTACCTCGCATCCACCACTTCCAACATACCAAGTTCACAAATTTGGAATTGGGATCTGTTAGAAGTTCACCTTTTTAGTAAGGAGCCAAGCAGAAGGAAAAATATGCAAATGAGCTCATAATATGTGCAAATACATAATGTACTACATGCCATGGGTTATGACTTACATCCACCACTACCCATACCAAGTTTAATTATTTAAAAATGTTTTTTATTATGAAATATTATTACTTACCTCAGCAAGATATGTTGCAAAAATATTGGGCGAACACAGTCGAGCCCAATATTTTAAAACTATAGCGAGACCCAAGAATTTGGCGTAAATCTCCGATTTTATGATTATCTTGTTTCGGATACGATATTTCAACAACTGGACTCCTCAAAACATTGAATCAAAACGTAAAGTTGGATTTGGACACTGGGATCTGGTTTGTTTATCTTTGTAGTAATGAGGCAATAAGAGTAAATATGTAGATGAGCTCATATGACACAAAATAATGACGACACAGTGCGTAGGTATTAATTGCATCCACCATCTACCACATAACAAGTTTCGTAAAATTCGAGCCCTGACCACAAATCGACTGAAATTTTGATTAAACCACTTTCGGGTATCTAGGAGCAAAAACAAAAATTAGGTGCTAGGATCACAAAATGCACCTTAAGTATTGTAGAATGAAGTCTTGTCCATGCTTTAGTTGAATAGATATTTTTTTTTGAAAAAAATAAAAAAAGTAAAAAAAATATTATATTTCTTGTCTAAAGGCCCGTCTTATCCTGACTTGAATAATTATTCAAGGTGTGATATTGCTTGCTTGCTTGCTTTTGTTGTGTACTTTGCTCTGAGTTCGTGTTGTTGAGTTTCAGTTCAATGATCCATGAGACTGGTCGAGCGCAGATCCGGTCGGCGGAACCATTTTTCCAGCAAGGACTTGCAATATGTGGGGGGGGACCCAAACAAACAGTGGCGTAGCTAGGATTTTGACCTTTTGGGGCCAAGGATTCGAGGTGGTCCACAAACATAATCACACACACAACGAATGTTGGGCTACAATAAGCGATTTGGGCAAATTGTAAATCGCCTAATTTTTTTATGTTTAAAAATATAACTTCCCCCAAAAAAATCACTGTGCGATCCGCTTCCCCCCCCCCGAAAAGCAAGCCTGGCGCCGCAAACATGATTTAAGCGATGTGAATGACATGAAAAAATAAAAACCCAACCGGGATGAAATGAAAAATACAAAAATTTGGACCAAACAAAAAAAAAAACCGAATTCAGGGTTTTCTCTGAAAAGTGGCCATCTCTGCAAAACATGGAGTCTGAACAGGTAAATTTTTGCTAACGATATAACAAATGATCACTTTAGACAATAGACGAATGGCCTATAGGCAGGAAAGTTGGAAATTGGTAATTCAATGTTAAAGGAAATACCTATTTAAAATCTTACGGGAGTGTATGCATCGCGATCTAGCTAGAGGACATATTTTGTAAGAGAACGTATTTGTGCGCGAAAGCTTTCCTTGCCTAGAAATGTGATATTACTTACTGTGACCCTAAGAAATATTAGCTACTATTAGCTTACACTAGCTAAGATGCCATTTTTATTGTTGTGGATATTCATTTAAATATAAAATCGAACTGATAACCTTGATGCTTCGTGATCTGGGTTGTGACAATTAGCGACCCTGGGTCACTAGTGACCCAGATGAATTCATCAGACTTGTACGGAATAAACTGCATAATTCTGCAGTTTATTCCGTACAAGTCTGATGAATTCATCAGGGTCACTGGTGACCCAGGGATGCTAATTGTCACAACCCTCCTGATCTTGAGAATAACTGAATACTAACAATTTTATAAAAAAAGATTTGGGCATGTTTAACCTCCTTGTGCAATTTTAGATGCGATTGATTATTCTTCAATCCATTTCATTGGTCAGAGTGACCGCCAGCCTACATACCCAAAAGTAAAGAGAATGACCACCAGAACTGCGACTTACTATTCTAGCATAATTTAATATACCGAAAGTGGCGGACCACCACCGGGTTCGAACCGACAACAATCCAAAAGTAAAATCAATAATTCCCATTGCTTAGACCGCTGGGCCACGGAGGAAGCTTGTAATACATAACGCGAATTTTTGTATATGGTATTAATGAGGGTTCATTAGTGATGTTGAACAAAAGAATCCCGTTAAACATCATTTTCTTTGTATTAAGTCAATTATCTTCAGTATTATCAGTAAAAGGCACATCATGAGGACAACTAGAAAATATGTACTAAGTTTGGCTAGTATTCATTTCGTAATAAAGGCTGTAGGTCTGTGAGTCCATTTTTTGAAGTTTCACATTCGCCACTAATATTCGTTAAAAGTGACCGTTTGAAAGCATTTCTAAGTCGTTGTTTCCGTTTTTTAATTCATATCTTGATCATGAAATGTGTCCAATATACTTCTGAGATTTGAAATACGTGCTCTGCTTTTATATTACGACCAATTAAGTGATTGTTAACGATACTCTCACCTAGTGGTTTTACTAGTCAAACACGCGTCAAACAAAGGGAAGTTTGTTTCTGTTAATATACTCACGGTGTGTGTCGCTTGTTTCATGGGCGTTCTAAGGCATTTTTGTTGTTTCTTGCTATTTTTGGGGTTTTTATTTTTAAAACTTGGTGGACACACTACCGTGTGTCTTAAAAATATGATATTTTGTAACTCGTGTAAGTAGTTTAAAATCTGTATCAGTTTGGGTATAATGCTCAAGTGCATTACCAAGAACCATTTATAAAATATACATATATGAGACCATCTATTTGGTCTGTATTTGCCTCAATGTTTTGAATATTGTATTGTCTTATCCTGTTCTTTTTAAAAGGATCTCATGTTTGCATGTTCTGATGTGATTGTTGATTATCTGTATTTGAAGTTGAGTTTTTACTTGGTACATGGATGGGTGATGAACTTTTTAATCAGTGTATGATGTGTATAGTTATAAATTTCTCAGTATATCTTTTGAAGCTGATTTTTATTAATCTGTATTTCTCTGTTTTTCAAAATGATCTGGTCTCATCAGTGTATGATGTGTATCCTTTTGTAATTGTTTGTAATTTGAATGAAAGTTTTCATAATTGCGTCGTTTTTTTGATATATAATGTTAAACGTTTTTTTTTATCGCAAGGACACGATATGACACAATGTGTGAGCGTCGTGAAATTTAATATTCACTACATCATTCTTAAACATGCTCTCATCTTTCCTAGCATGACCCACACCATATCCGTAACATTCATAGCCTCTTCGCCAACCGACCCACCGCTTCTTCAAACCCAACATATACATCAAGTTATCATTACAAACTCTATTACAAAAATTTGTAATAATAAAGTGTTATTTATCACTGCTTAAAACACGCATGCTTAATCAGGGGACAATTCCAAGAGGATTTATGCCCGGTTACCTTCTTCCTCTGCTTGCCGTCACCAGATTTGCTGAAATCTCATTGCCTCAGCATTACTGCCTCCAGTATCATGGAGAAGAAAGCCAAAGTCCATCTATGTGGCTCGCAAGCCAAAAGACTTAGCAGTATCTTATTACTACAACTTCCAAAAATGGCGACCTATGCTTCCCAAGTAGGATCCTGAAAAAACTTTTTGGAGATTTTATGGCGAGGCAAAAGGTAGGGGACGCAATTGTATCGTAATCCAACTATGATTCCAGTTATAAGATCTTGAAAAGTTATTATATATTAAGGCATTCTTTCATAAGGGTTAGGAAGATAGATAGAAGTACGAAAGTGCTGAGTCGACATTCTAACGGTTTGAAAAATTAGGCTGACATGAAGTATGATGCTGTTCCGTGTGTAGGGGAATGGTTGCGATGTGAACATGACCATCCTTCATCTTTATACTTCAAAAGCTTTTCAACATTATTTGTTTGGTAATGGAAAGACATTCTTTCAAACTCGTTTATGCCAGCATGACGACAAATATGCTGGTTGTCTCACAAAAACTAATGTAGTTTTCAACTTTGTGTGGAATCCGTTGATTATGGGTCATTTAATTTTCAGGGATCCGCAAAAAAAAGCCCGCCTGTTACTACTTCTTTTACCGGAGGGTTAAGAATTTCAAAAAGTATGAAAGATTAAAAAACAAAGCTCATCAAAATTTTACTTGGGCCACTTTCTTCGCGACTAGATGTTGCAAGGATGGCGAAACACTAACTGAAAGCCGTAATAGCAAACGTCCGTTGACCCGAAGGTGGGACTAGCAGGGGAGAGACATAAGCCTAATCGGCATTATTAACTTCCAGTTGATTGCACACCCTGGATGTCAGATTCGCGGGTGTTGAGGTTGGGGCACTAAAACATGAAACCAGACGAGGTTGCCTTAGTTCTCCAATGCAATTTGACGTATCCGCTTGCATGAATTTATTTGTTTTCCTGTCTTTCAAACACTAATAAATTTTTATGAAGCGAAAGTATGAAAGACCAAAAACAGCACACGAAAGGCCATTGTGGTAACAGCAGAGTTCATTCCGTGCATCCCATTGGGAAAAGTACGGTGTACATCATCCTCGTCTTGTTTTCAAGAGTTTAAGCAGGCCTCCGACAGTGAATCAGCAAAATTGGTCGAGGAACTTTATAGGGGAAAAAAGGGGTTCATTGGTGAGGAGGATGCAAAATGGGGGTCAATCAGTGAGGCCACGCACATTGTGTGAAAAAAGTGAGTCATTCAGTGAGAGGGCACATATGCTGAAGTTCCATCAGTGAACAATAGGGGCTTCTGTTGAGAGCATGAAATAGAATAAGGGGCCATTCAGTGACATTAGATTCACGGACGATTAAAAAAATGGGAGGCACTCAAAATTGAACTGAGGAGTAAAAAAGGGGCAGGGTTCTTTCAGTGAACGGTTAAAAAAGGGGGGGTAGTTCGGTGAACGGTTAAAAAAGGGGGTCTTGCAGTGACAGGTTAAAAAAGGGGAGTCTTCACTGATACGGGTTTTTTTAAAAGGGGTCCAATCGGTCATAGTGCGCAAATCCCCGTTTCAAATGTTTTAGGGAGTTGCCACCGATGTTCTGATTGGTGCACACAGGGGCGTATCAACTTCCTGGTAAAGATTTAAAAATAAAATTCTATTTGGCTATTATAGTGTATTTCCGAAGACGATCTTCCAACCATGGGACCAGACGTTCCATTACTGGGAGGAGGCTACGTACCAAGGAAAATATCGATGAATTATTGGACCTGAAAAAAAAAGGCCACCACAAAAAATAATTTGTTAAACTATCCATGGTACGTGACATTAACATCCATGTTCATCAGACTGCCCCTGAACATTACCTTACTGTATAGCTGAAATGTATTAAATAGGATCCAATGTTATTTACAAAAATCTTACCAAAAGCCTGCAGACTAAAGGTAAATCGTATTAATGTAGGAACGGAATGTTGAAAGAAAGTAAATACAAAATAAATGTGGCTCTCAATGATGGTAAATTTACCACACTCCATTGTTTAAAAGGATTTTAGCATTTATTGTGATCATTCACTTGCCGATTTCACAGGTCCACATTTTCAAAGCCTTTTCATCACCTATACGCAATGGTGTGATTCCCCGGGCTACTTTTTTAAATTGACCATTAAAATGCTGCGTCATTAGTCAAAAGATTCAGAATTGGTGGTTTGTATAGGTTGCACCAGGGCGCAGCTTATACTTACTTAAAGCAGATACTTGTTGAATTATAAATGACCGGAGGTTGGACAAAAGTGATATCTTTGGACCCAAAATGCAACATATTATACATGAAGACAGTACATCCTTACTTTTGATTCATCATCCCTGCCCATCCCAGCACCAAAAGATCGCTCTTAGAAAACGTACTATACAACACAAATTACCTCTTTAGGTTGTTACTCTTATTAAGTTCTCTTTTTAAATTGTAGAGTTCATGTCAAATGCTTGGATAACATGTTCATGCAGAGGAAATCGTATGACGTACGAAGATCAAAACAGATCAATATAATAATTCATTTCACATTTTAATTCCTTCTAACATTCTTGATTGCTATAGTCTTTTTACAGTAGTGTATGGTAATTGCTTAGATCACTGTCCGGATATTGGAATAAAACGGACACAAAGGAAAAATATTTGATTGCATAAATACGAGGACATGAAGAAGGTTAAATCCTTGTAAATTGGGATTGGAAACAGGGTAACTAGCATTACTACTGCAGATTAAAAATAGTAAAAACGACAATAGCAAAATAAAACATCGGATTACAGTGTATTTACAGTAGACGATGTCATTTACGGGATGACGCCGTTCGTTGACCCTTTAACCTGGCAGTGTATGTCTTTTAGTTAGTCGTTTAAAAGGGTAGCGTAGGGCAGGCCGTGAAGGTCATTAATCTCAGCAATTAGGTCAACAGCGACAACTTATTGACGAGGCAAACACCAATGTTGTTAGCGCCTGGGCCTTATCAATTAAGCGGCTAAAGAGAGCGCGTGGCTCTTCAACCAGCTATTAAAAACTCCACAGCGAGTACGATTTCAACCTTTCCGCAAAGTCTCTGGCGTGGTAACCCCCCCCCCCGGGGGCCCTATTTCATGCTTGCTCGTGCATTGATTGTATGCTAAACAATAACATACAGACATCTATTCAAGTTCCCCCAATTTATCTTGACTTTCATTGATATTGATAAGCATTCACAAAATTAGTGGAGAAATGTTGCATTGGACTATTTAAAACATGTGCATTGTATTTAGATAAGTTTGTCAGGCAATTTTATATATTTTAGAAGATGAAGGCCCCAATGTAAACAAATATGGTATCTGTGAGAATTCAAAACTACTATATGCCAGTATTGGGAGATAGATGTGTGTGGTAGTTTTGTTGAATGTCCGAGTCCACGTGGTTCAATGGAGTCCGAGTCCAGCAGGTCTGAGGCCGAGTCCGAGTCCATGCATGGGGCCTGGAGGTTCGAATCCATGGGACCCGAGTCCAAGTCCACCGCGCATGAGTCCAAGTCTGACTGACTCGGACTCGCCGATTGAGTCCGGACGAGTCCTGCTGTTCTAAACAACTCACACGTAGCTAGTGGTTCCACGACCCGCGTTCACACGCAAAAATCGGCAACCGATTGCGTCAAAAATCGTGTCATACAGGCTTAGAGGAAACACTGAGCGGAATGTTCCAGACAACCATATGGCTGTTCACAAAGGAAAGTAAGACGAACGAAAACAATACAGTGGTCTATAGGCCGCTTGCCACGGCAGGTCATAGGTTATCTGGCCAGACTGCCTTCCAGAACAACCCAAGCATGCAGAGGAATCACCAAAGAATCCACCTGCAGAAATAAAATGAACTGTTCGGTGACCCAGGTGCAGTATTGTATTATTCTCAGGCTTGGTGATATGGAGGACCAAACAACAAAGTCCATTCAACATAAGTTAGCTCTGTGCAAGGGCCCTATACAAGGGCCACCCAGATCCGCATCAATGTATGCGGTACTTCCAAGATCCCGATGTTTGGCCGTGGTGGACTGTCTGCCCGCTGCACATTTTCCTGCCATTACAGCATGCTTTTGCGACACATCACATCTCTCGCGTCAGGGCGTGCCCGTCAGTGTGTAATGGAATCGCGCGTTATTAGGCGTGTACGTGTGATGCAATAGACACCGCGATAGAAGCGTGTTCCTATCCGCACTACCTATATTTCGATCTCAAGTTGGAGGGTGACCACGTCACGTGCGCAGTTAGTTTTGACCCTAGAAACGCACGCGCTGGCCTTCCCATTGCAACACGCACGTGAATAAAGGCAGAACAATCGAAATGCTAAAGCGGATGCAGAGTCGCGTCATTACGAATACGTCACCCTCAATGACTCAAGACCGAACAGAGTATACGCTGTGGGTGTGCCGTAACACGATACTCCTATATTACACCATGCAAGCCACTGACAACATTGATCGCTCGTGTAGATAGCCACAGTAAGTGATGTGTGAGCATATAGGACATTTTTGGACAGAAACACATGTATAAATGGGTATATGTCTACTTTGAAGTATTAATATGTTGTACATCACGACAATACACAATACGGGATCATCAAACTATAAGTGCATGCCTACCCAGCCTTGCTTCAAATACAAAAAAATCGCAACTACCGGCTCGGTCGGCAATGGGTGACGAGCTAAATATCTTAGTCCATCCTGAAACAAAGCATCCACTAGGCTACTTTCACTCTTCAATGCAAAAACAAAATACTTGTGGTCTGCTGACTGGAAAGAGTGAAGGCAACGGCAAATTTTGAAACAAATTCCCATAAAAATATTCAAATTTCAAGTGCATTTTTCTCAAAATTGCTTCATCCAACATCTTTTGTTGGCTGAGAAAGTTGCTCAAAATACGTTTTATAGCTTGGGACTTGGTATGTGATCCTTATGAGTCGTTGAGCTAAACTAGGATGTATGAAAGTGCGAAAAATTGGTCGTCTCCCGGCCAAAAGGGCAAGTAAAAAAAGTCAGATGCAGATGCAAAAAAACTGGAAAGCAAATCTCAACAAAAAAAGTTCAAAAACAGAACAAAATGTTGACTATATACAGGAGGCAGGAATGGTTTGCATCAATTTGCTGCCAGACGGAGGAAAAATAGCTCTGATGGCTGGTAGGGCTCCTTTTCTAAAGGCCGAGACAGTAGAATGGTGACACCACGTGAGCTGGAAGGTTTCCAAACACGTAGGACAACGCGTGGGTAGTAGGAAAACTTGTAGAGATCTGTAGTTGTTATTGGGATCTGGTACTTAAGTTGATGATCATTTCTTGAAATGTATGTAGTGGAACATAACTGTTGGGAACCTGGATATTGAACAAGTTGTTGGTGCAATTTTGAAGGAAAACATTACTTGTTGTGCCAGAAGACGTCTTACATGAAGAGACTCCACATCCAAGTGTGAATGAGTGTATGATTTGAAACACGGTCGTCCTGCGATAATCAGCAAACACAAATCGTGACTCCTGCTTTCTGAACTTGCTCGAGCTTGTCCACAAAGGTTGTGTTGGGGGTTCCAAGTCTCTGACTATTCAAGGCGCGGACGAACGAGGGAACTCATAGGCCTTCTTCTTGACGTCTTTGAACAAGGAGAGTAATGTCCGCGTAGGAGGCCCAAGGTGCTGTTAGTTTTTGGATGATATGTTGACAAGGAGGTTCCAGCGGAGACACTGCAATGGAATGCCACGAAATCATGCTGATAACAATAGCAAGCAGCTGGCCCAGGCTGGTGTATTGGAAGAGGACTCGGCGGACATTTTGCGTGTAATTTAAGGACAGCACATTTTTGTGTTGCACTTCATAAGCCATCTCAGCCCACTAGCCAGGGTCTGCAGGTCTTTGCAGAATTGGTGCTCTTCTGGTTTTATTCTCTAAGAGCTTGCGTCGTCAGCAAATAAGGGATTTGATAGTGGATTGTGTCTTGTATGTCTTGAATACAATAAGAATAGTTGCGGGCCCAAAACCGATCCTGTGGTACGCTGAGGTACATTCCCCAGTTGAGAGTGTCTGCCAATTAACAGGACACTGCATGTGGCGGAGAGAGAGAAAGATGTTGATCCAGCGGAGTGTTGACCCTCTAATTCCGTAAAAATCCAACTTGGCGGGTAATTGCGGATGATGGGAAAACCTGACTCGAAACGCCCTTAGAGAAATCTAACCCGCCACGTCGGTCTGTCCACGATGTTCAAGTGTGGTTGCCCCGCATGGATTGCAGTCAAAAGCGGGTGGGTGGTAATGGTGAAAGTCGTGCTCTGAAGCCATGCTGCGAGTCAAGGAGGATGTTATTAGGCTGCTCAGATGTTTAGCTACATGGCTCAAAATAATTTATGCTCCAGCATCTTACAGCATAGGCAGGTCAGGAAGATTGGGCGATAGTAGCAGGATTGATTTGCACATTTCTTAAATATAGCTGTCACATATGGCTTGTATCCCAATGGGACGGGGTAACTTCTCCCTTGTTGATAGGTATTGCTGATAAAGGAAAAAGTCAGGGCAGGGAGCGGAGCTCAACAGAAACAGACTTGAGTAATCTGGGGGGAATCTAATCGGGGCGCTGGGCATTGGATTGGATTGAGGCGCTCAGTAGTTGGTTTTTAAGACACCTTCTTGATGGATTAAAGGATGAGTAATGTCGGGATGCGGAGGATGTTCCCTTGTTGGTATGTATGGTTTGTGGAAGGATTGAAAGACAGACTCAAAGTGTTGTTTAGTGCCTGGGCTTTATCATAATTCAGTGGTACATTTTTAGTTTTGTCGAGTACGTAGTGCATGGAATCCCATAGGTTCTCAGTTGCATTGAGTTTAACATAGGGACCAGAATGTTTTCGGTCCTCAGTCAAGCTTCCCCAATCACCTCATTGATGTAGTTTAGGTGGGCCTATGTTGATGTATTTTAGCTAGGCTGTTTTCTATATTGTCTGGAAGTTATGCCCATTTGGATGAGGAGTTGAATTTTTGCAGACAGTATAGACGGATCAGCTCCTCATTGTTCCTTTGATTAGATGGAGTTATCCATGGCAGGCGTCTTTTGCCACTTTTAAGCTTGGAGGGAACATATTGGCCATGAGACTTTGGAGTTGATCGCGGGAGATTTCCAGTTTCATCCACAGAATTTTTAGTAGGCTCGTTGAGATTGAACTAATTACTAAATCCTGTGTTCAGTTCGCAGTGGTCCATATTTGCTTTATAAAAATTTGTAACCTTGTAACGGCAGCTGTTGGGGGTTATGGGTTTCAGGGTTTATATTAAAGGCACGATGTATGATCTGATATGCCCGGGTTCACATAAACATTGTCAAAACAAAGTTGAGGGCATTGAAGGTGACAACCAAATCAAGCACGCTATAGGAGACTGGCGTGTGATTTTGTTTGGAGTTGACCAAAGGAATACTCTAACAAAAGTTCAAAAATTTGGAATAACAGATTGCTGTTTTGGGATTTGTGGTAGACAATGAGGACCAATCAATGTCGGCAAGTTGTAATCCCCAACTTATTAACATATTGATGCGCCACGGACTTTGCTTACTCAAGCATGGAGAATGATTTTGATAGCTCGTCAATGGCTGTACTCTTACCTGAGCTAGCACGGGACAATCTTAGCTTGCACTCAAACAAGGGCTTGGAACCAGCAAATTGAAGACTGGCCCATAGTTGATGTCAAATTCCAGTATCCAACTCGGCCAAGTCAAGAGGATATTAGTTATTTCTTTGTTGCAATAACACACATCCCCCGTGTGAGGTCCATATCTTTGGGCAAACGTATTATTATCGGGAATAACAATTAGTAAGTTGGCATAGTGCTGTCAATTTTTGACTCACATCCCAAGATTATGTCAGGTTTATGCTCCTAAATAAGCCTGAAAGGAAGCTTGCTTAGCTGTACTCTTCAGACTGTTGCAGTAATAACCATACCCTTTATGAAGTTTGCGATTTTGGTGGTAAGAGATCGGTTTTAACTGTTGGGCTTGTGGGGGTCGCAGTTGTGGCGGTGTTGGCCTTATCCGCCTCCCGGCTCTCTGCGCTGCCCCACCAGGCGCCTGCGTTTGCCCCCCCTCCCTGGCGCTGGTGGCCCCCCCGGGTCCTGCTCCCCCTTTGGCCCCCCCCCCCCTGCTCCCCTATCCCCCGCGCCCGCGTTGGCCTTTTCCCCCCGCTTTTGCTCATGTTGCCGGAGGAGTATGCCACAGCAACTAGTGTGGCACCAAAAATGCCAAAGAATGACAAAGGAGGGCATTAGATCTTCAGCGACCTCATTCGTACATTTATACCACACGGGTTACTGCTGGGTTGTTTTTGGCCCTGGGTTAGACTCAACTTGGCCACTTAAGAGGATAATAATGAAGCGGTGGTGGATGTTATTATTTAAAATTTCCACACTCCAGGGTGCCATGGAACCGTTTTGAGTAGCTTTATTTCCAACCGCAAGACTATAAGTCATCAGTGAAAAAATGTGAAGTCATTTGAAACTTTCTCTTGCCAACTCATACTAGAGTTTGGAATTGAATAAGGGCAAGTAGTCTGAATATCACTATTCATGATTTACAAGTTAGTAAGTGGTTTGTAAATTAGTTAGGCTGATGTTATAACTAACACTAAGTTTGACTGCCGCATGGGTAATCCATGCCATGGATAAGGTCAAAGACTTCGCATTGCCATTGCAAACAATACATGGTACACCAACAAATGTAGTTAGGTTCCAATGTTTATGCTTTCCACATGTGAGTGCACAACGGCGGAACTGGATCTGTTTTAAAGCTGTATCATGAATGTAGTGCAAAAAACAAGTTGTTGCAAGAGGGTGTATTTAATACCACACGGTATGGCCTTTTCATGCTGACAATCATGAATGAGTATCAACAATAGCATCAATAGATCCTACCGTATGTTCAGAAAGTTTACCTTTGCTTATGTGTGTATAACTGTTAACCGGTTATGCATCGCGGCTCCTCCTGTATGCGTGCTACATATGGCCTGAATACAGGGAACTGGGGTGAAAATTACAAAGTCACTCAAAGTCACTCAAAAATACGAAAAAATAACAGTCAAAACCAATCATTAGATACTTGGTAATATCAAATGGCCAGAAATCTATGCTTATAGAGGGAGGATGGAAACAAAAAAAGGTAAAATTGGAGAGATTTAATCAACTAAATCGAAGAGCAGAGAAAATTTTGCACCCGGTGGCTGCGACGTCATATCCGTCTATTGAGATGTATCATGACTAAATGCCAAAAGGTGTAGAGGGCTGATTGGTAGATTAAATGTAATTTGGTTGGCCAAGTGAGTCGATTTAAGCGGATATGTCGCCATTGGTCTAACGTATATTCGCAACCTCTAAATCCCAACTCAGTAACGAAACATTTAATGACTTTCACCAGCCTGCGTCAGGGAGTTATAATAATGGGAGAGGAAAAACTCAACCCGTCTGGGCTGAGGCCTCGGTCAGACTGTCCCTCAATGGTGAGGGCAGTATCAAATGTTAGTGGGCTTGATGAGAAACCTGATAAGAGTGCGCCAAAATTGTAAATTTACATGTTCAATGGACGCTATTAGAGAAGATAAAAATCTAAATAAGAAGTCGCTATGCTTCTGATAAGTTTTGTTTGCTACTTTTCTTTTTCCTGTTTTAACGATGATGAAATCCGGTTGTGGGGATATAACTTTTGTATGTGTTACAATACAAGCAATTTTGTAGGACTTTCACTAGTCTACCTAAGTCATGATCAAACCATGCTATCCCCAATACTGCGCGAGGCGCATAAACAGGGTTCCATGGTTTTGTACGTGCATAAATATAGGAGTTTCACAGCTGGTAGCGTCAAAACTCAAACGCCAGTGCTCGCGGTTAATGGCGGTTAACCGTGTTCACAGGCCAGTCGTAAGGTCATCGCTTTAGTGCCTTCACCTTCCTCGAGTAGGTAACGTCAGTGCGTAATAGCGTGGTCGCAGCATCAAATCGCGGGCGCTGACCCAAAGCGCTGGCATAAGCACGTGCGCGTTCAAAGAAGGTGCGAAAGTGCACCCGCAAAACATCTGTTCGACCGCGTTGACGTCGCTGACTCGAGGAAGTTAAATGGAGAATAGCACGCTTATGTCTTTACAAAACCCGTGCACACACACATAAACAGCCATACCCCATGCTTCTACCGAAAAGGTTTGTTCTACTACGGTGATCCGGTAAGTGACGTATTATCCTGTTTCTAAAATTGAAAAAAAAAGTTGCGCAGCGTTTGAAAAATTCTCAAGATGAGAATAATACCGAAAGGCATTGTTGGAAAAAGGGAGGCGGCCCGTAGAGATTGCGTGTTAACTTTTCCGTGTTGCGAGCAACGAATTACCGATCAAAACACGTTCAATTTACGCTTAGGTTCTATTAGGTTCAGGACCCAAAACAATTACGATATATATTCCAAAACAAAAACATAGTAACGGACCCTCTGATGCCAAAACTTCCATAGAACCCCACCGTTTTCCGGAGATATTTGAGATTAGTTTCATTTGCATGCATTCGCTATGACGGAATTGATAACGTTAATCTCACCGCGCAGTTACTAATTTAGATAATAAACTTTCGCGTATGGCACAGACTACACACTTTCCGAACCGCCGTACTCTACCGCTAAAGGTTGTTCTACTCCAACGCATCTGCGTTGCGGTAGGTAGTCTCTACAGTACAGCGATGTAAGAATTGGCAGATCTAAAAATTTTCTTGCAGCGGTGGGGCTACCTGGAGCAGATCAAGACACTATCTGTGGTTGTGGGACAGCACCACAGACAATCTCTTGGTATGCCCCACGTTGGAGCAACATGTACAAACAAGGAAGTTGCGGAGTCAGTGAACCATTGAGTGAGACATGTACCCATCTCTGGCTGGATCATATTTGAGAATCACTGTGTTTGCGAACGATAAGACGGGAAGAATGAATTGTTATGTTTATTTCCACATCTGGTAATAAATATGCATTTAACATTAATTTTTTACCTCCTCCCCAATTGAAAACGTTTGAATTCTGGAGACTTTAGTCTCCTGCTCGCGTAGAAGGTTAAATATTAGTACACTGTAACATCTTGCATCCTGTGTTAACCCGATTTTCTCGTATCAAAATAGGGAATAGAAAACGCTCATTTTTTTAAAACTACCCGTCAATTATAATCTTTACTGAAACAGGGTGAAAAAGCTGCGTGAAACAAATCGCCGAGTTTCTTGGATAAATCAGTATTCTGACGAAATGTGGAAGAAAATCGAACAAACCCGTTTCTTTGGTCGCATGAAAGAAACCCAAAGGCCAATCCTGATGCTTTAAATGTGCAAAGAGGACGAAGTCAAAAACATATCTTTCATGCGAAAAGGTAGGAATAGAGTATTATCCGAGAACGTTCACTCTGGTCCGTGTGTGCGCAGTTCACTGCACACAGTGAAAGTTCACTGTAATTGTCCCATTCAAAATGATTTTTTAAAAAGCAGTATTTGATTTTTGTAACATACATTGCTCTATTTTATTTTATCTCGAACAAATTTATGAATAAATAAAATCGGGACGATAAATATACGAACGGCACCAACAAAATAAAAAAAAAAAAACCTTAGATGTAGAGCTTGAAACACCAACATTCATCAGGAGAGGAGTAAACTAGATCAGAGGGCAGTGACCTTTCGGACACTTGACTTCAAAATCGAGTTGTAACACTTCGTAATTTGGTAGCGGGGGGGCCCGTTCTGTTCAAAGGTAGGGTTCATCTAATTGCCATTCTTCCTTTGGAAGGCTGAAGTGATTTCACAAGAAAATATGAGGTATACGTCCAGTTTTGTGTGGGAGAGAGCAAATCATGTAATTTTTAACAGGGTCAAAAAAGTGGAAACGAAAGTTTAGCTCACCATTTTGTTGGGGTGACAACAATTTTAAACTGATAATTTTAATTAATAATTAACACTTTTAATACTGGTATATTTAAATTGATCTATAATAACCATTAAAGGGGCATTCTACAGCCTCGGTCCCCGATTTTGTACCTCAAGAGCATTTGTAATATTTTTATATGGCCGTGCCTAATTTTGCGATATGAATTGCTATCTACTCAGGAAGAAATTCGTAATTTGTATTATTCTTTCCGCAATACGAACGGCCTTTTTTTTGGGTTTTTGTGGTTTTTCTAGTACCTATAGTATACAGTTTAAACCACACATGCACTCACTCTATTTCAGACTACTATTTTTGGCCTACTAAAACGTTCTAGTGCAGAGTTTGCTACGAACATGGGGGTCACAATAATGGAATCGGGCCCAAATAATTGTTCATAAAATGATAATAGTCATTAAGTAGGGGCTGTTTATTTTATCTACTAGGTATCTGATAGAATGGGAGTTTAGTAACACTTCCCTTCCTCAAGTTCAAATATTTAATGAAGATCACCTGATTGGTAGTTCAGCACATAAAACCATCTTCAATGACTGCACTGGCGTCCGAACCGGGGCGGACAGAATGTACAGGTACGTCCCAATAATTTTTTGCCCCTCGCCCTGGCGCCCCCCCCCTCCTTTCGGCTTTCCAAAATAACCATTACGAAATTTGCAAGAACCACAATGACGGGCCCTCTGGTACTCATCTCACAATTAAGTTTGAACTAACACGGTCTCTTTTGCCTTGCAGAACTCCTAGTAAGAAATGGCGCCCCATACTATCACCATAAAAAGTTTATAATCAACTGATTCCCAAGCTTCTTAGAGTCATACTTCCAGAAAGTATAGGAAAGATGGCTCCTCTTAAACAACGACATGACTGAAGGTCGACGTTCAACATACAAATGCTCTATGTGACGCCCCCCATATACTGGTCGTCATGAAGGAATAAACTGACGACCTCGCCGCCCATTGAAAAAAAAAAATGCTGACGACTAATAGGCAAATAGCACCCTGTCATCACTGACTGCTGGCCCAAAAGGATGTTCCGCCCCTTGAAATAAACATTGCGGAAGAAGTACTAGCATGGCAGGCAACCCCTATACGTAAATACTACTTGCATTCCATAAAGCCAAGGAATAAACAGTGCCGCTCCTTTAAAGCGCAAAAGAGCAATTGATAAGAAAGCAAAAAACAACGCTCCCTCTTCTGAATTCTACACTTATGTTACACTATGACACCATATGGAAAAAAATTGCACAGGCGAACATCTAATGAAGTAATAAACTTGGATGCCGCCCACTAGACGCAAATTTGCATAGGTCGACGATGACCCTAAGTGCTCTCTGGAGTTATCAATGAATTATTAAACTGATGCGCCCCCTTTAGAAGCAATTTGTAAGAAGTCTAAACACTAGCGGTGGTCCATATTTACTGGTTATCACCAATAAAAGTATGACTTATGACGTCTTAAGAATTTGCGCAGCCTATATAAGCGTGTGCAACCAATTCGGCTATGCATAATGTAATGAACATGGTCGGTGATGGCGCATTAAAAGGAAATGTACAAAAGTCTAACAAGCAACTTGGTAGCCACTGGTCATATCCAGTGAATCAAACCGATGCCCGCCCCTTGAACAAGGTTAAAACCAATACTTCTGCAAACGTTTAACAAGCAATGATTCCCCCGTAAACTGGTTATCCAAAAAGTAAGAAACTTAATGTCCCCCTAGAAATAATTGCAAAAGTCTGTACTCGGGGACAACCTTCCCCTACAAAACCTTTGACAAGCACGTTACTGTGTTGAAACACAATCGTCTCTAATTGTCGTTGGGGTGATTGCTGTTTCTACTTAGATTTGCAATCATAGGATTTGCACGCGCAATGAAAGCTCCGCTCACTCTACACGCTCGTCAAAGATTGTCTGTCCTGTAGTATGACACGCATTTCTTCTATTCTTGTTAGTCAATAAAGTAATGAACTTTTGCAGAAGTCGAAACCAAGCAATTGGGCCATTGAGTCAATACCCTGGGTCCTAAACTGCTGCCGGTCCCTTGGAAAAAAATGTAAAATTCTATCAAGCAATGGTACCCATTATAACTGGTTATCCCAATAAAGTAATGAACGGATTCGCTCACAAGAATCAAATTTTGCAGAATTCCTATCTAACAATGGCGTCCCTTGGTCTGGTTATCCACAAAGTAATGAATTAATGCCACCCGTTAGACCAAATATAACAAACCCAAAACTTGCTAAATTTTACAAAAATGGGGCCTTTGGGTGAATTTTTTTTATTTTTTGTATTCTTATTATTTTGTTGTTTTGTAAAATTTTCAAATACTCCAAAACTAGGTCTTTTGTGTGATAGTGGTGACATTTTCTAAAAATAATGGGTCACTGTTGGGTTTGGACACGATGCTTAAATGCGGGTCTTAACTAAACAGCCTTACATAATACGCGTCACCCTCCAAAATGAGAGTGTCCCCTCCACCCCCAAGAAACTCCTACCAATCGTCTGTCATTCTTCGATTCGCTGACAAAAGGAAGCTGATGTTGCTGCATTTTGCAGACGTCTCATAAGCGAAAGCACCATACTGGTCGTCCAATGAAAAGTACTTTCAAATTTGTTCTAATCAAATTTGCATGATGAAAATATGTTTTAGAAAATAACATTTCTAGGGGTTCACCTCCCGCCCCCACCTCTGTCGCTTCGGATGCCAACATCAAACTCTTTAACAATTGACTTCTGGTTTTGGTTAAAATACAACTTGAGAAATGTGTTCTTGGAAATGAACATTTCATTCCAAGGGTTCCGTGCTTCGCACGGAGAGTGACACCTCTTCCCACCACACACGCGCCACTTGATATATGAATTCCCAATGAACACTTTACATATAAACGAACCATTAACATGGGGCCTTACTCTTGTTAACAACACATTATCTATTTTGGTATAAGCATTATAAAGTGAACAATGTACAAATTTCACAATGTTGTACTCTATCAATTTTGTACTAGAAAATGTGTTTATGGAAAGTAAACATAAGCTTAGTAACCCCCGCACCCACCCCGTGCCGCTTTATATGAATTCTCCATGCTCGATTGACTTATGGTTTGTTAAAATAAAACTCTTACACATTAACTATTTTTACTTTTTAAAGGCCTTTGATCTTATAATGTGAACCTTATGCTAATTTCAAATTGTTCCATCAAAAATCCCCACGAGAAAATGTGAATTGGAAAATGAGGCATTGCAAGGATTCCGCACTTCGCGCTAAAGGGGCAACCCCTCCCACATCACCATTGCCCGCTTCACATATAAACTTTCGCAAGATCAATGACTTATTGTTTGTTCAAATAAAGCTTACTCATTCAGTCATTTTACATTTTCAGACCCTTGATCTTAAATTGACTATATTCCTTCCTTATAAGTGAACCTTTGCTAATTTCAAATTGGTCTCCATCAAATTTTCACGAGAAACCGTGCTTGGAAACCTGAACATTGCCAAGGGTTCCTTCCGCGCTTCGCTCGAAAGGGAGCCACCTCTCATCTCCCACGTCCACCTTGCCGTTCAATATTAAACTCTACAAAGTCAATTGACTTATGGGGTTCGTTTCAAATTAAACCTTACCCATTAACTCAATTTCTTTAAGACCGTTTGATCTTATATAACTATATTCCTTAAAAGTGACCCCTTTTGCTAATTTTCAAACTTTTTCCATCAATTTTTTCACGAGAAAACGTGCTTTGGGAACATAAAACATTGCGAAGCTTCCGTGCTTCGCGGCAGGGGTAAACACACTTCTCCTCTCCTCCCACCCACCACCCCATTAACATTAAGAACATATTTTAAATCTTCTGTTTTCCTTCCCTGGTGTAGGCCTACTTTTTTTTCTAACAAATTCAAGTTCCAAGTCCTGTGAAGCGCCGATGTTCAAAACATGTCAAAATGGCAAATGGCTTACGTAATGTGATTAAAGTTACCCTAAATAATTAATAAATTTTCAGCCCCCGAAGGGAAATAGGTAGGCGCCCACCACGCTGTACGCCCCAAAGTAAAAATGCTAATCGACGTCCGATGAATGACGCCATCTTGAATCAGCGAGCTCAATGGTGGACGCTCAGATGTTTACCGCCGCCAAGCCCATTATGCCTAAAACTTACGCAGAAACATGCCCTTTCTCGTAGATTTCAAACAGGCTGACACAACACAAATCAAAAGGAAAAGCTGCCCTCGGTTATAAAATGATACCTTAACCCAAAACAATATCGTCAAGGCATTTGGTGTTTGTTTCGGAAAAGTTTCCTCGCAAAAGAATCAGGCACGGTGCTTTTTTAAGATTTCCAAAATGGCTTCCAAATAGCTGTGGGCTATAGCATGTTCGTAGTTGCTATGACGAGTGTGACTAGTAATGCACAGCTAGTAGTGCACATTGTAATAGTTTAATAATTAGAGTATGGAACTTTCACACCCTCGGTAGTCAAAAGTGCGAAAACAGCGTCCGCCTGGGTCTCGTTCGTTTGGTATTATTGTAATCAATCGAAAAAATGTTGTTCGTTTGTTTCGTGCCCAATCTAAAGAATTAACCGGGTGTAAATTCCAGAGGCCTTGATACTGACTAAGCGAAGAGGCTACACAAGATTGGCAAGTGCTACGCGACGTGATGCGTATACAGCCCAGTAATAGTAGAATCATTTATTTCGTCAACAATATCTTCAGTATGAATGCACTTTGCTCATGAAACTTATACTCCTTGTTTATCTCTTCAACTTGACATTTGCGCGAGTATTTCTTGTTTGAACTGCGCTTACATGCACTATGACATTTTAGTGCGTAGACAGCAATAATGCCACGTAATGCCGTTTGAGAATATGCTGGAAGTACAATTTAATGTTCTTATCT
This sequence comes from Ophioderma brevispina, assembly GCA_023653785.1. Lineage (NCBI taxonomy): Eukaryota > Metazoa > Echinodermata > Ophiuroidea > Amphilepidida > Ophiodermatidae > Ophioderma > Ophioderma brevispina. Next base: position 4,603 of record JAMKCH010069921.1, on the reverse strand, counting down.
TCACTGCACTTCTTACGCTCTTTTTTTCAGGAATGGTAGGCGATTGGAAGAACTACTTTACTGCCAAACAAAGTGCAGTATTCGATGCCATGTATGAGGAAAAACTGGCGGGAACCGGACTGGAGTTTGAATTTGACTGAACAAAAGATGGCAAAACCAAAAGGAGGCTTGTCCAACATTCGATGCCAAATTTACACACACATCTGTCATTACTCTAAAACGAAAGTGATGTGTGTTTACAAACACACCTATCACCCAAGTGTGCGTTACTTTGAATGTCACTTTGGATAATTTTCAACTACTCTGGTCCTCAGGGCTCTATTGTAGGCCAGCAAGGTTTCATAATGTATACTCATCCAGTCGGTGATATTATCAGGAATCATGATGTTAACTTTCACTCATATGCTGATGAAACTCAGCTTTTCTGTGAGTTAATCCAAAGTTCCAGGTGATTGTGAGCATACCCTTCGAAAACTTTCAAGCTATATATCTGACAAAAACACCTAGATGTCAAAACACATGCTGCAGATGAATCAAGAAAAGACAGAATTTATTTTTGCACAGTGGTGTTGGTAATTGGATAGTAAACTATACCTGTGAATGGTAAAGCTAGAACGCTTCTATTTGTCGCATAAGAAGGAATTTTGTAATTAGAATAATTAACATCGGATTCCGATAATAATTCAAGGGCCGCTGAAAACGTCATTCCAATATGAAATAGCCGGAAAATAGCACCAACGTTCACCTTGGTCCACGCAAGTCAAGTTAGGATCACTTCCCGATGTTGTGCTATTTCTTAATGGACAGACAAAAATTAAACGTTTTCAGCACTGCTGTTGAATTAGGACCGGGGATACTCGAATCTAATTACAAAATCCCTTCTTTTATGGCCCATGCAAACTTTTGAACAGTATAGTTTACCATCGTAACTGTGCATCCATTTCACAAATTTGAAAATTGGGGTAGCTCTTCAAAATGTGCTATTATTCCTTTAAGCTGCTCGACATGGTCAGAAACTAGCAAGCTCAACAAACCTCCGGAAGATTATTATATTCACGAATTGTCTCTTTCTCGCCATTTATCTAATTTATAGGTTGATAGGCTACAACAATTTGATGTCACAGGAGTGCTCATCTGCGGGGATGACTAGCAGGTGACGTTGGCTTCTGAAATGCTGGAAGTGATAGGGCCAAAAATTTTATTTCATTAGCCCTCGTCCGACCGGGGCGGGAGGTTACCACCCCCTAACGGACGATTCCCTGTCGCACAAAAAACGAAACGAAATGATCTAACGAGCCTTTTACGTAATGTAAGTTCATCCTTTGAGGTTATTTTAGCGAAAGAAATTAGAGGGAGGTACCACCTTCAGGGAGGGTCGGGGTATCCAGTCAAAGTCGGAAGGTGGGGGTGCCACCTTCCCATATTTACTGTGTTAAAAATGCCATAAACAAATGGTACTTCGTTAAGTATGAGTACTGTAAGAAAAATACTGACAAGATTTGTATTTTGCTTATTTTTTAGAGGAATGACACGTGTATGCTTACTTTGGCACCATCATTGCCAAATAAATACCAATTTTGCTGCATGAATGGCGAAAATGGTCGAAAAACGTTGATTTTGGAGATTTGCTTACAAATATCGTTAATAAGTAAGCTCTCAGTTTGACGTCACTGTGACGTCATATTGTAAAACTTCATATGTTTGTATTTTATTGAAAAAAAGACATATGTAGCTACACACGATACCAAACAAGAGGGATGTTTGCCCTTAAATACGAAAAATCAGGGGGTGGTCCCCCCCCCCCGTTAACGTCGTAGTACGGAAAAACCCTTGATTGGGCGAGAATTAAATGTTTTAGTAGTTTCCTAGAAATCCACAGGGACGACGAATCATAGCAGCAATAATGGATGAAGAAAAGACATTGAAAAAAAACCCAGGAGGATTCCAAAAAGCAGTACACACAGCTCAAGGCAACCATATACAATGTTACATTACAATCAACAATTGACAAAATCACATTGAAGGTGGAGAAGAACAATAAATATCAAATCTCCATCTTTTTGTAAAAAGTGGTTATAACCCTTATTTTTCTCTATTTGCCAATGAATTAAGAATCTCTGAGTGAAACCCCTCAAAAGAGGGATATTCGACTAACGTGCATGTGCAAATATTTTACACATAATCATAAAAAGGTCAGGAATTTCTCATCTTAAAGCACCAAAAAATTTTAATAAAGTGTTGAAAAGAAAAAGCCAACATCATGATTGTCTCTCATAATCTCTGTCAATCCATCCACATTGTCTTTACAAAAACTCAATTACAAACTAGAAAAATTGTTGCCGGTAAGTTAGGCGGGGAACAATGACCCCTAGGATGACCCCAGATTCACCCATAATCTTTGTAACAGGGTCTCAAGTGAATGCATATGAATAAGTCACCTGCCCATGTGCATAATCTGTAGTTCGTATTGATTTGAAGGTAATGTAATATGAAGTATTTGACCTTTTCCCTCTAAAATCATGGGTCAAGTAATGGGGTCAGATTGACTTTTGACCTCTCATCAAGTTTTCACTCCCGTTAGTGCCCACGGGTGGAGTTTCATGGGGACCCCACCACGAAGGAAACCATTTTGACCAACGAAATTTATACTACATGTGAAGGGTCATAAAAAAAAGACAACCCCAAATCAGCAAACAAAAATGAAATTTTGTTTTATTCGCGACTACCATTAGGGGCCAACAGTGTTTTCAAATTATGCGAAAATGGACAAAACGACGGAAATTTTCAAATGAGCCTGCGCTTACATTCACATTTTTGAAAACTTATTTTATGTTGATGTATTCTATTTCTAGAAAACCAAATACATATATTTAACACCAAAACCTGCAGTCTTAGGGATCCGTAATTTTTACGGGTGTTGCAAAAAACATTTCCATCGACTTTGCTACAGTAACGGTTTAGCAACGTCCACGACGAATCGTTTGTTTTCAGCACATAAAGGGTTAATTACTTTTAATGATACTAATAATTGTTTACTTACATGTATGTTGAGCCATATATCAGCAAAAAAAATATTCAATTGTTCTTGTTAAAAAACTATTTTCATATGACTTCCGTTAGTGCTCGGGGGTGTGGGCAGGGGGGGGGGGGGTGGCAATTGTTAATATAATTAATACGGCTTGGCCGATTCTTTTTAATCTTTCTGTATGTGTAAAAGAAGCGCATTAAAAGCAGACAATTTAAAAAAAATCTCGCCGCAAAAACCACGCGTTAAAAGCGGCCAGCTCGAAAACAAATTTTGGGGGTCCATCATGACCCCAACCCCCCTACACCTCTTGGTCACTTAAGTGTTAAAAGAGGACATGAGGACATTGACAGAAAGAAGCGCTCCATTTTTTCGAAAACGCGAGTTTACATATGGAATACTTATCATGTAGTTAGATACACATGAGTGAAAAATTAGCCAAATACGCCCTCTTTAAGTAATAAGATGGTTGATTAAGTATTTTCTGTCGTGCACGTCGAAAATCAAAGCATATGCTTTTCTATGGGACCGATTACGATATAGGCAAGTTTCTTTTGTACTGGTTTGTTCATAAAACCATCCAATGTTCTAGGCAGGTGGTGAAAATTCGTATCCTAAAAAAAAACTCCTCGGTCACTTTAAACCAAAAATATCAATTTTTGGCACTGGGTGAGCCGATCGTGGTCTAATGTTCCATAATGGAAACAGGGCCCCAGTTGGGTCGATAGGCCCGTTTGGATGGACGGAAGCAAAAACGGCCAAGTGTAAAGACTAAGGAAGAAAAGCATGAATGGTGACTCGCCTGCTGATTGAAGTAGTATGTGAAACATGGTTTAACGGGACACTGGTGATTTTGGTGGCCATCTTTAAAGGGGTAGTATGAATAAAGAATTTTGTGATTTGAAAAACAATTTTCAATGGGTTACTGATTTTTTTTTTTTAACATAAATATTTACTGAAATGGTAAAAATATCATATCACAAACTGATTTTAAAGTATAACCAGCGGCGGTTTCCTAACCACGTATGACGACGTGAATACCTAAGTTGTGTTTTCAAACAAATGTTATTCCCCAGAATCCTGGAGTGCGAAAACTGTGATTTGAAGGCCAGGTTCCCTAAATATGGCGGACACTTAAAAGAGTTGGCGATCGATATAAAGCCATAGGAAGGACAAAATGACTCCCAAATAGGCCGCTAAATGAATTGCAGGGGTTTGTAGGATTTACTCGAAAGTTACGGGGAACAGTGCAGGTGGGATTGTGTGGCCAGAATGAGAAACGTCATGAGACAGTGGTCTTAAAAAAAAGCGGAAAAATTTTGAGACATCCGCACATTACAATTTGGAATGATAAATCACCCGTGGTTTGCACACAATCATGCTCTATGAATACTTTTCACATTCCACTACAAACAGCGATAATGTCAATGTATGATAACAAGATTCTTCAAAGTTACCACGTGAACACTCTCTTGTCATTCAATTTCCTGAGTCCAACAGCGATGAACTTGCTCTCATCTTACATTGGGACGTTATCTCATTTCCGTTTCAACAAGCATACATTTTCTGCCGTAAACA
>JAMKCH010069918.1:0-12847 GCA_023653785.1 Ophioderma brevispina | reverse complement strand
GCTCTGAGACAGTGAAAAGGGGAATTTGTGTAATTGAGGAGGGACAATGTGGCAGTTAAGACCTTGGACTCTGGGTGAGGTCAATAACAGTGGACTTTAGTTGCAAAGGGGCCTTGGGGCAGTTAATTAAAACAGGGTCCAGGTAGGTGACAAAAGTTTACTGACACCACAGGTCACGTCTGATAAGGTTCCGTTTACGGAACCTAACAACCCCCCGCCGCAAATCGCGAAAGCCGAGAACGCGAAATTCTAGTTATCTATTTGTGAAACCGTGCATAATAAATTTGATTTATTGTACAATTAAAGGGGCACTACCTGATCCTCAGCCTCAAACCCAACATTCACCATGCACTTACCAAAGGTTATTCACTAATAGGTGCCTGGGCATGGTGGTGGGACAAATTTAAAAGTGAGGATGGAAGATGATTATTGATGTGCTTATGAGGCAAATTCCAATCGATTGGTTAGTATTGGTGGATTTAGTACATAACTTTTTGCACCACATATGTGATTGTCCACACAGATGTGAAATTCAAAATGAGAGAAAATGAAACTCAGGGCAGAAAAAATGTGCCTTGCCCACTTATGAATGTTTTCGGAACTGAATATATTTCACCCATAAATAAATGACACTGCACCACCTTATATTATTTAAAAGAAAAATGATTTCTGAAGTCCAATGAGGTTTTTCTTACCTTCGTTTCTGCTCTAGGCAAATACAACGGTATTCAAAAAAAATATGCAGGCAGCGAAAGAAGGGGGCAATGCACCCTAACTATCATAGAGTAGTATTTGTATTCTAAGTAGTTTGTTCCCGTTTCTCTTTTAAGTAGTAGCCTGAAGACCCTGAAAATTCAAGAGCAAATTAAACCAAAATCAAGTTTGCGTTAGGTAACATGTTGGTTCCCGTACAAGCCCGCCAAGGGAGGAGTGCTAAACAGACATTCTTCTGGTACTGTAATCGGAGTTATTTTCTAAGTAGAGTACCATGTTTTTTGGTCGGTTTGTGTTTTGAAACATGAAGGCATGCACTACTCAAGGACAAGCTCATTTTAGGTTAATTATACAAAGTTACTGTATTCCAAGTATAATCCAATGCTTAAGTATAATCCATGCTTGAGTATATGGCAAATGCTTGAGTATAATCCTTTCTAAGCTACAAGAACGGAGGATAAATTTATGGAACCCAAGAAAAATATACAGACAGAACTAATCACATTGAATCTATATCCTTAGTTTTCAAGCTTAAAGGTGCTTGTTCGATGTATGTGTAATTGGGTTCTTACTGATTGAGAGCTGCCTTGCATATTACACCCCATCAAGGTACTGTGGGAAACAAACTGCGGTTTTGATGGTCGACGCAATAATGCATGTTGCAAAGCCCTATTCAATAACTGTGCTAATATTGATAGTTAACCACTAAACGGCAGTTTTTTTTGTTTAAATCTTGGGATGAAATGGATTTGAGGGCCATTTCATCAGGACGACAATGAGAAAAATATGCCTTTTCATCTGATATCAAATGATACTACTACTAACTTGTCCGGGTAAATTCAGGGGATCCCAAAGATGATCGGAACAGCACCTCTAGTAAGAGGTGAAAACATTCACAAAATACAGCAAATGTTTAGGCCACTTATTTAAAACTTTTACTGAATACAAGGTGTTAACCCTTGACTGTTGTACAGGATACCGATTCATTGATAACTAATAGCATCTTGATTTATTTTATTAGATATTAGCGGACAGATAGCTCATCAGGTAAGCGCTCGACTTCAGTGATGCCATCCATGCATATAGGCTTGCCTTCGAGCCCTGTGAGATTTAGCTATCTTGTAATTATTTTCCCTGGACAAATTAAACCGCTTGGTTGTCCCTATTTACCCATGCGATAGTGGGGAAGGCTGGTCCCTGCTGGCGATGGGTTTTATCTCGATGTATGTTTTGCTGATAAGGTAAAGCGCTGACCCGATCTGGCTGGCAAATCCCTTGAATGATGGCGAAAATGTGTTTATGGATGGTTGGGCCACAGTGAAATAGGCGGTCATTTGTGAAAGCGCGTAGAGGCCAATAGCAAAGGCGCTATAATCTCGCTGCTATTATTATATTATTATTATTTATTTTTTGAGAAATTGGTGGTGTCCTTCAAAAAGGTGCTGTTATCACACCAAATATATAAATATATGACCTGTTGTTTACTTGACATTTGCAGCCATATTGGGCACCCACTAGGATGCCATCTCTCAGATATCAATCACCTTCATTTTTAGGATATCTAAACTGCCTCTGAATGAGTGGATAATGATACATAAACATTACATCTCTTAGTGAATAGCTGACAACACCAAATCAAATCACCCCCTTAGAGTAAACAGAATGGATGTGGTTTTATTCAGTAATCGTGAAAAAAAACCCACAAAAAACACATGCCTAGTTTGATTCCTTGTGCATCCCCCTGTTTGAACTAACTGGTAAGTGGACCTTTGTGGCTTTTATATCAATGAGTACGATTCTGTGATTTCCATGTAATTAGGCATGATATTTTTCAGATATTTGCATGAATTCGGTTTTTGTGTCGCCTGCCTTTAGGGAGTACTTTGGTCCAATGTATGTTGTCTGTGATGTCTGTTGTTGTGAAAATGGTTAACATTTGCCTGTAATATGCACATACTTCAGTGGATTAAACCAAAGCTGAGTCATGATGTAAACTGGAATCCCTCTTTGTTTGATAGTCAAGGTCAATATGCCAAGGTCAAATGTGTGAGGTCAAGTTGTAAAATAGGCTGAAAATGTAAAATTGAGACCTCAATTGAAAGTTTTAAGCTCATTGGAACCAAAACTTGAGTCATAGGTGCCACTTGGATCCTCATTTTTGGTGATGCCATCAATGGTCACTTTCCAAGGTCAAAGTCATATGAGGTCTAAATCATTTACAAACTGTGTGATGGCAGGGGACACAATTTTTATGCAATTTACTTCTTGCAACCTGTTGTAAGAGGGCCATTTTGTTCATTTTCACACAACTGTTTTTCAGGCTTTTTCAGGGTGTCAAAAGTGATTCTCATTCCCTGTGGTAAATAATAAACATATTTGTTGACCAGTCATACGAATGTGTTTACATATAAATTAATGTCATATTTTGCACTAGGCTCCTCCTTCCTCTAGTGTCTTGAGCTATTTTTTGGACTGGGGTGTTTCATTGAATACCGTAATACATAATACACTCTGCGTATACCATATACACAAGCAAATCATGAACAGATAACAAAATATTTGATATAGCGCAGTGGATGAAAATGTCAGTTGCCTCCCCGCGTACTGAGAAGGTGCTTTTGAGCGTGTGCGTGTCGCGCAGGCTGCTGTGATTTTACTTAGTGGGTAATATGTGTTTTTAATCTCCATGATAAATGATATTTATGAGGAAATACCGCCCTACATATTGCTTTCGTCGTCTTATCGAGTGTCTTATATAGTGGAGCATTTTGTTTACTTTACTTATGTATTAGGCTAGACCACGTAGATTGCCAGGACTTTGTAGGGGTGAAAAACGGGATGTAGAGAGAAGGTTATGATTTGGAATTAATATTGCAATATATCGGAAATCTGAAAAAATGGAAAACCTCTGATCTTAAGGTCTGCGAGAGATCTTTTGGCAGAGAAAGTGTTTTTGAAGAATGAATAAAATCTGCGTAAGTTGTTTTGAGCTCCGAGTGTTTTTTACCCTATTTCGCAAGATGGTTTTCAACCAGTTCAAGTGCTGATGTTCTTGTCTCGGCTCCTTTACTTGGTGCAGGGGTGTATTTTTTTAATTAAGTGAAATGCTGAGGCATCTAGGCATACTTTTTAGGTTTGACTTCTTCTACGTTGTAAATATAGTATATATAAACCTGTTTATAATATAAGGGAAATAGGGAATATTTGTGATGGAAGAATACATATGATGTATTTTTAAGAAGACATCTATCTTTGCTTAGGGTTTGTTCGACTTGGGTTGCGACCCCCGAACCTTAAATGGAAAAATCTCACATCTTACGTCATAGCCCTCGTGCGAGATGTCCACGTTGAAAGACCCCCCCGAATTTACTATCCCATATACTTTGTCAAATTGTCCATAACGCGGTATAGTTTTTAAAAGCTTGTAACTTACCTTCATTATCTGTACCAATGAAGTGCATTTAAATACCCTCTCTACTGCGTTATGGATATGGGTGAAATCGATCGCATGATCTATCTAGAAGATTATCACCCTCATTTGGGTGCGCATGTGTGAAGAATCGTGAATACTAATTATCCCTAAATTACATTGGTGTCGAAAGCTATGGGCCAAATTACATAGGGGGGGGGGGGGGGGGGGGGGGGGGGGTGGTAACAACAGTGGGTGACATTACGATGTGTACAAACGCAATCTATACCTTATCTACTGTGTTGTGGGATTATAGGGAAATGGATTTAAAATAAAAAACAAAAAATCCTTCATCTCCAATTTATGGGCACTTAAGCACTCAAAAGGGCTTCCGTGCTATGTTATTTATTGCATTCCCGATCTAATTGACAATGTTTAAGCCTAACGTGCTAACTAATAGAAAGAAAAAAATATTTTCTTTTGCTGTGGACAAAGTTAGTTTTAAACAAGAAAATTGTTGTAAAGGAAGAAAAAAAAATTAGCCCATTTGATATCTTAAACATGACATTAGCTTATTTGTTAGGTATTTGGATGCCCATGGTCCCGGGTAGTTGAATTTGTGAGCTGAGAATTAAACTATAACTGATCATTTGAGATATGGGCCGTTTAAGTTCACAAAAACAGTTTGTTTTGAGTCAGTACAATTGCGAAATATCAATTTCCCACCCTAGTGTTCATACTTCTTCCTTTCCTCACAACTTATGATATGACGGCATGTAGTGACTTCATATGGCGAATGTTGGTACTCAAATTTTGATGCAATGAAATAGTAACTCTAGCTATCGCTTGGTACCCCAATATAGGAATTAGAGGCCCAGTAAGGAAATGGTGGGGGGGGGTCGTTCGGAGACTTGCCGGTACGTGGGGCGTTGCGCGTGACTTGTATAATTTATGTTGCAACTTTTTTGTATTTTGTGTTTATAATTTTTCGTTTGTGTTGGTAAAAATTAATGTGAGATTTGAATACTTTACGTGTGTAAAATTTTGGTTTAATAATAAGAATACAAATTCTAATTGTTTTTTAATGATAGTTAATTTACATATTTTAAAAAGTATGTACTTTCTTAATAATTTAAAGCACTCCACATATTCCAACATCAACGAGTTCCTGTTTTTTTGAAACCCTGAAATAATAATAATATAATAAAAATTATGTATTTGCTCCAGGTTGATTCAAATGTATTAGTAAAAAATCATCTTTACTTGTAATAATGTAACGATTAATGTTTCACTGTACTTCATTGTTAACATAATTATTTAATCATATTGTTTTGCTGCATTCTATGATGAACAAATAAAGATTGATTGATTTGATAATTCGTCTTCCATGTAGAAACGAATGGGGAAATACAAGGTCGCGAAAGGTCACCACAAATTCTAAAAAGTAATCCAGCACCCAATTTATTGTTATATATAAATTAATTTGGTCTATTCTTAAAGGCACTATCAGTGATTTGGGCTAAATCAGAAAATCGAAAAAAAAATCAGAAATCAACAATCTGAAGCTTCCATTTCTGTGACAAGTTCAGGTGTCCTAACATAACCCGGCGAGTGATAAGACCGAAAGCAACGTATAAGGTCCAAAATTTGATATTTAGGTCATTACTGGTGCCGCACGAGCACAGACACTTACTCCTCACAACACGTAGTGAAATGGAGATTCGTAGCTTTGAACCCTGTCTTTTTCTTTTTCTTCTTCGTTTTTTCTGTCAATTTTTTCAATTGGAAAGATAATTTAATGACTCTTGGATCACTGATGATAGTGCTTTTAAACTCATAAAGCCATTGTTTAAACTGTAGAGTGCATCACTGTGGAAGAAGGCGGCAAAAATGGCACTTTTCAGTCCAAATGGCACCCCTAATTTTCTAAAACCGATCACAATATTTTTTATTTTTTTCTTGTCACTAATAGTAAACTGTGCAAGTTTTTGCAGAATTATTCCAATGGGAAAAATGCATTTTCTGGATAGGACTCCAGGAGCACCCCCATCCACTATGTGTGTAAATACCTTATCCATTTGAGTGGTTAAGGGAATGTAACTATAGAAGTGGGACTTCCGCATTTATCTTGTACTTGTGTAATTTTCAAGTATTATACGCAGCATCATTCTAAACCAACTAAATAGGCCTACCGTAAAAGTATAATTTATGGCCCTTTTTAAAGGATGGTCTAAATTATAAGCAGGTTTGCTAGGCCCCCAGGGTGTTGCTAGGGTGGTGGGGTCATCCGTGTCTTTTTTATCCCTACAGATTCCAAAGCTCCTTTAATAACTCACCGATACACACATTTCCAAGACTTTATTTAAATTACTTTAGGTATACTGTATATTTTCTCTTTTTTGGAGAATGTCTGAAATATTGTAAAAGAATTTACAATATATTTAATAGTTACTGTGTCCCCATACCCCTGTTGAAGTAGGCCTAAATTTAGTTCAAAGGTATCCTTTTTGTGGTAAACTTGTGCCTCAAAGCCAATGTTAAGCCAAATTTGCGGCTCCCAACCGCAAATTTTCACAAAATTTTCAGTTCCTAATACCCTAAAACCTTGGGACACAAATTAAGTTCCCCAGGCAACGCCAATTCGAAATCGGCCGCGCAATCCCTACCACCACTGAAAAAAAATAGAGCCACGCCTAAACCGACGCAATCGATCTGCAGTTAACTGTCATTCACAAAATCCAGTCCCCCCCCCCTCCTCGCCAAAGATGCCCGAATAATGTTCCGAAGGAACCAAACCAACCCTAAAAACCCCTCCGTAATAGCGAAAGCCGAGAACCGCAAATCTGTTTAAAACTACTGCTTATATTCTTCCCATTAAGCAATTCTTCTTTGTCTTGTCGTGTATGAATTAGGTCAGTAACTGCGGCATTTACTTTTGCTTTGAAAAATGGACAAAATTAATGCTCTTTTGCGCTTAATTTTGATATTTGTCCAATGACTACTGCGGAGCTGTCGCGCATTAGAGACGCATCAAATCTTGTGCGCGCATGCATTGATTTGTCCCACTTTCTCGCAAGAAGGTAATGTAGCAGTTTTAACCTATAAAGTATAGCTGGATCAAATGCTTGCACTTGGTCAAATTCATGATGTCAACTCCAAAGTGTTTATTCGTCCGTGCGGCTTCCCCGTTTCAGTTGATTGATTCAAATGATAAAAAAAGACGCAATAAATACTTATAAATATGGTTGAATATATCAATTGAAAAACACTAATTTTTTTTTATTGTTGTAATTTGTCAAATGCCTCACGGTTTTCTGAAAATCCACCAAGGTTTCATTAGCTGATAATCGAATACAAGTTACTGGAAACTCAGACTCTATGTCTTTCATATATTTTCTCGTCATACATCAAATTCGTAAGCATATTTAGCAATGTATTTCACTTAGTTGTTGATAAAACTAACATGATTATAATTTGGATTAATGCTGTTTTTCATTGACAGTTTACAGCAGTTTTAAACCGAGCGATAGAATGGCATTGCGCTGCTTTTTTCCCATCAATGTTTTTTCCCTTATACTTTGCAAATAAAAATTAAATTTTTGAGTGATATTTCACACACAAATTTGTATCAATTTTAAAATTCCAAGTATTGTATTATTTGGAACGTACATTCTGTTGATAAATCTATAGAGCACATGCGTTCCACGGTATGTACATGTATGCATCTTGTGGGAGGCATTGCTAATATTCACGTCATCACATTATGAATGGACAATTAATGCATGCCCTAATTCTCACAATGGCCGTGCTCCATTTTTCTGTTTTGTTTAGATTATTCTCCCGAGGGCATGCTTTCGGGTGCATCGTAATAAAGGTTCCAATTCGATAGTTACTCTTTTTGTGTGATCGAAGCAATAAGGATGATGACACTAGGAATTCACGTTTGACGATGGCCGCAGGCGTATAGAACGGCAGCACTGTGTGTGTGTTGTCATACATTTGCAGCTACCTAGACGACAAACTATGCACATTTCTATTTTATTGCTTCACAGTTTCGACATGATTTATCTGCTGTCATACAATGCCAATTCTTCTTCGATTAGCGAATATTTTTTTGTCCACTAAGCAATTATGAAAAACACCATAACTCACGGTTGGTAAACTGTACGGTAATGCCATATTATGAATGCTGAAACCTTGCATGACGTTTACCATAGTGTTGGAATTTTGTGAAGATTGTAAAATAATTTTTCCACTGCCTTATCATCGTTCCTTCCAGTAGGGACGTAATATACAGAGCCACCAACATGTCAGGGTTGTAAAAAGCATACACCATTTGTAGTGGTGGGTGTGATTTGACGAATAATTTGAATATTTTGTGCGCCTGCCTTAAGCCAAGAAGACACAATCAGACAGGCGCAAGTATCATAAAGTGTTCAGAAAAAAAAATTATGTGGGCCTTTTTTGTTACAAGCTGGCCAACCATGTCAGAGCAACTGTCAATGGGATGGTTCTCAAAAGAGTTGTTGCCAAAAATACAAATTTATTTTGTTGGCCTTGGGGCCAAAAAAGATTTGATTTTTGGCCAAAAATATGATTTTTGCGGATTTTGATGTATTGGTATCTTCAAAACAAGCTTTATCCGAAAATTCCCCTTTTAAGTAATTTGGACTCTGTTTACATCTTAAATAACAAATTAAATTTAACAGATAATTAAAATGAAGCGAACCATACAAGCATTCCAGAGCATTTAAGGTCATTTTTCAAAATCTTGTTGATTTGAACTTTTGATGCACATACATGTTTAAAGTAAGCACAAAAGCATCAAAAACATTAACACAGTTCTTGTTTGACCTAAAGTGTGAAGTTTTAAGTTTCTACTTTTAAGTAGAAATTACAGTTATGTTAACTTTTAAAGGGGCCATCTAGGATATGTTACAATGATTGCCTTGTATCATCGGAGTGAACATGCAAATAGTGATTTTTGGACACCGAAATTGGAAGTTTTTCTGATTTCACTGTATTTGTTAAATGTTGGTTGTTCCGATTTAGGTGTAGTGTGTTCTCTATGATATGAGAGCTGGCACTTCACATACACCCCATCAAAGTACCGTGGGAAACAAACTTGCGGTTTTGATGGTAGAAGCAATAATGCATTTGTTGCAAAGCACTATTCAATACTGAGCTAACTACAAAAAACTTTTGTTTTGTTGGTTCTAAGGGAGGCGGACATTTACTATTGACGTAGAAGTAATACATAAAATTGCATCTCTTAGGAGCATGCAGAACATCCAAAAATCCCTAAAATATGTCCCATCATATTTAAATTTGAGTCAAATCCCTGCAGTAATCCACGATGACATCAGATATTACCAGCATGCCTCACCCTTTTGTTCTCCCTCTTTCTCTACAAAATCTTTAAGGTAAGCCAAAGACCAGGGGGAAGGGGGGGAAGGGTCTACGTCAAGGTAAATGGTATCAGCCCTTAGAAACAACAAACATAAGTTTTGTAGTATCTTGCGGGCCATTTACCAATTGACGTAGAAGTAATACTAAAATTGATTACGTCAGACTAGCACCGTGTGCTGGATGGAGGTGTGTTTGCTCCAAAAAACAAAAGCAGAATGCTGGGTTGACTCAACTTACATACTTGAAACAGGTATCAAAATTCGGACCTGTCAAATTATTTGTAGAAAGATGCTTGAAGGACCACTATGGCAAATTTGCTTGAGGCATTGCAAGGTGTGTGATGGAGGTCTCGTAAGTAGCAATTTGTGAATGTAGTGTCTGATTTCCAGGACACTGCGTTCCTAATTTCTTAATTGTCAATCCTTGGGACTAAAGGCCCGGATGCCGAGATGGCATCTAGTTGAATGAGCCTGAACATCGGAGGAATAAGCAGCACCGATTTTGCTATATGGTGTACAGTAGCCAACGGCTAGGGTTGGCTTAGAAGCTGATCTAATGGCTTTTGAGAGGTAATAAATAGTTTGGTTAATCCCCGCCTACTAATGTTTGGTTTCTATCGAGTACCAACGTAACGCTCCTCACAGGGCAATCAGCCTGTCCTCTATGCTGGACTTTGTTTTCAAGTTGGCAGGAACAGAGGAGAGCTGAGAAATCACATCTTTCATTCTGGCTAAGAAGCCTGGACGGAAGTAGCGAAGACTCAGTTGACTAAAAACATATGGTATCCTACTGCCAGGCGATGAAGGCTCTGAGCAGCGACGTCCTGGAAGATATGAATCAGAAATATTGTCTTGAGAGTGAGATCTCGAAGAGAAGAAGATTGAATGGTTCAAAAGGGTACTAAGACGTGTTTAGGTATTTCAGAAACAGATTCAAATCCCAGAGGGATGATTTCTACAGGAGGGGGGGCGTGTAAGCGTCATACCCTAAATAGAAGTGGGAGAGTTCTATGGTGTTCAATTCTGGAGCATCTGGAACGCCATAATGGAATTGCTTGGAATAGCAGATTTGTAGGCCTCTACTGTACTGGGCATCAAGCCCCAAAGTCACATCTGCTCTTTAAGAAGTTCGGCAACCTTGGGACAAAAGGTGCTTCGAGTTGGAGAAGAAACTTATGCTTGTGGCACACAGGTTTAGTAGGGGCGACGACGCGCAGAATATACTCTGAGCGTTGACTGTCGTCGTCCCCTTGCTGTCAAGGCCGCAGTGTCTCAGAAAGCCTTCCTTCTGGAGCTGATGTTGCATATGGCCAAAACAGTGAATAGGAGATGTTTCAGTTTGTGGAACCTGCCTTCGATACCGGCATCCACAAGAGATCCGGAATCAGAGGGAGCAGATATGGTTTTTCTGACGATTCACTGCCTCAGAGCTTGAAACCAGTACTGGCGTGGCCAGAATGGGGCTCACCAGAAGGACAAAGCAATCCTCGCCCTCGATCTTTTCCAGAACCCTTGGAAGTTAGGGAGATCGGGGGAGGAAAGCATATGCGCTCATCCCACTCCACGGAATTGAGAGTGCATCCACGGCGAATGCTCTTGCTGTCTTGGCGACGCGAGAGCAAAAACACGGAAAAGTTGTTTTGAGACGGGGAGGCAAACAGATCGATCAATGGCGTCCTAGCTGATAAAGATCGTTCTGAGTACTTGTCTGGAAAGGGACCATTCTACTGGGTCCAGAGAAAGACCTTGACAAGTTGTTCTGCTAGGGTGTTGGTTGACGGCTCCCGGTATGTGTACTGCGGATAGACTGATTTTCCGGCCCACATGCACAAGACAGGAGAAGCGGGTGGCAGCGCAGTGATTGGGGATGTGTTCCCCCTCCTTGTTGATATATGAGACGACTGTAGAGTTGTCCGTCTGAATTACAGTATCTTTGGCCCAGAATCTGGGACTCGACTTGCGGAGAGATCGTGACACGACCAACAAGCTCGAGTTAGATTTATATGGGCTGACATTTGCGGCCTTCGTCCAAAGGCCCGAGGTTTTGTTTGAGCCAGTGTGACCTCCCATCCAGCTTTGATGCATCTGTTGTCAGAATCAGCTGGGGGGTGTTTTTTGTTCTTTTTTGCGTGGGGCAGCGAGTGGGAAAAATAATCTACCATCAGATTGGACCGTGATTGCCACCAATTTAGTTCCTGACGAATTATATCCGTCATAGGAACTATTTTTGTCATAGAATGACGGTATGGGCTGAAATGATACAAAAGGTGGCAGTTGGATTGGTCTCCGTGGTACCGACAATATGGAACAAGGTCCACGAGACTTGCCATCAAACCCCGTCGTATTTTAACCAAGTCCAGAGCTGGGCTGATTGGATATTTTTCAGGATGTCACACACTGGATTGCTGTTGGAAACTCTCTGGGAAGATGGCAGTGCAACTAAACCTTTGTGAAGGTCGAGCTGAGCACCAAGAAATATTGGCGTGTGTGGCTGGAAAAGTGGATTTGTCTCTGTGATAATAAAAACCCAATGTGTCACAGTATGAAATACGAAATCTGTTGACGTGTCACAGCATCTGTGTTCGAGCTGTTATCAACCAATCCGTCCATATTGGTGAATGTTGGACACCCCCCCCCCGGCCGGTCGTAGAATGCCCCACTCTCTTTACTACCCGGGGGAATAACCCGAGGAGCTTAGACAGGCCGAAGGGAAAGGCAATTTGAAGGCATAAGCCCTCCCTTCCACCTGGAATCTGAGGACTTGTAGTGATCTGGGTGGATCGGCACGTGAAGGTAAGCATCCTTCAGATCGATTGAGGTGGCCCACATTCCCTTGATGGGGGACTTTAAGACCAAAGCAAGAGTATCCATTATGAACCTCTGCGGCTTGATAAAGCTGGTCAAGATAACATAAGTACATGATATTACATAGATTTGTTTCATTCTCTAAATTGGGATAACAAATCAATGTCCTGGCACTGTACTGTTTTGTGGCCAGGAATACACAGGTAGGTCAATGATAACAAAAAAAACAACATGTACTGGGTAGGCATACTCTGTATATCAACCAATTAAGTGTACATGATGCATACTATATTAAATACAACTTAGTGAATACACAAGGGACATGAATGGCATTGGCTATCAAACCACTGTGCACAAGAATGGACTAACCTGGATGCGAATGAAATTCTGCACCCAAAGTAGGCATCACAGAGCAAAAAGTGAGTGGAAAAAAACACAAGATACAAGTCCATAGGTACAAAACATAGTCAGAATTGGTAGTATAGGACATTTTTAAGGGTCTGCAAAGTCA
>JAMKCH010069911.1:0-17213 GCA_023653785.1 Ophioderma brevispina | reverse complement strand
GAGAAACGTGATTTGTGCCTAACAAGACACTGTCGTCTCAAACCTAATTTCCAAGATGCAAGAGTATCGATCTATTGATACCAATGTTCTGGGGGGCGAATTCTCTCTTTTGTCCTTTCCCCATAGCTCCCCTTCTTTTTACTGAGTTTCATTTCTTCCCAATTTTCTTATTCCTGTCTCGCTTTGTTTTTTCCTTTAGCTCTTTATCACTTCCAGGATTAACTTCAGGGATAGGTGTGGCGTCATCGCCCAAATTCATCGCGTACAACCTTGAATCGCGCATGATGAATTTAGCGACGTGCGTTCTCCTAAGCGTGCTGCGTGCTTTGTAAACGGTTCGAAAACAACAAGTGAAATTCTCATGCCTCACTGGGGCGTGCTCAAAAACCGCAGGTCACGGGCCCTCTTCTATCGGCCTTTGGCGCTATAAGAATTTCTGTGGGAATCGCTGAGTACAGCTGAATTCGTTCCACGCAAATACGGAAGATATGGTTGGATGCCGTCAGTCACTTTCTCCCCTTTCATTGGGGAAAATACCAAGATTGTGACAATTGATGCAGGAAAACGCCACAATGCGAGAGGGAATGAGCTTCGAAATCTAAACGCCGCGTGGGTTTCAGTGCACGCTTTCTCGTAGACACAACGAAGCGTTTACACGGCCAATTCTTCATGGTAGTTATGCACACAGCTACCACCGAGCAGACATGGTTACTACCCACTAACGTACACTCGCCGGCCAGGATTCCGTTTATTTTGCCGCATAGACGGATATTGTACACACGGGTGGCGCTGTCTGCACTGTCGTTGGAAGTAGGCTACGTGTTACAGGCGGCGTGGGGCGTGCGTGCACTCACGGTCGCACGGTAATTTCTCAAACTGGCCAATTTTGTTTTTTTGATATTTTTGGCATATAGTTGCATTTTTTAATTACAAGTGCGTGAATAAAATGGGGGGTTTTTGAAGATGCCGATTTGAATTTCGTAATTTTCCTAAAAAACGTTCAAAAATGCTAAATGGAGCCCAAGTGTATAGTCGCCCCGCCCGCCCTAGCGGCGCCCTCATTTCATGAAACTTTCAATCACTCTCAAGATGGCTCGTGGTAACCGGGGGTCAGCTATGTGGTAGCTGCTGCGTGTCTACTCCTTCACGGTCTACTCAACATCCACCTTCTCTCCAACTAGTGGGCAACTACGGGGTAGCCATTGGTAGGTAAAGCAGAGTAGCCACATTACTGTATACCTCATAATTGTGTACTTAGTAAGGCCCCATCTGCAGCTACTACTGCCTCGCAATTAGCCAGTGTGTACTGTGGAGGATAGCTGCCGCTGTAGACATGGTGTGCTGCCGTATAGGCTACCACGATGAGTAAGAATCCGGCCGTGTAACCCTGCTTGGCCCCGCTGACTGGTCCGGGCCCCCCCCCACCCCCCGGTACCCCCCCCCCCCACCCCCCCCCCCCCCCAAGTAACCCCCCCCCCAAAAAAAATAACCCCCCCCCACCCCCCCCCCTTATTCCCCCCCCCCCCCCCCCCACCCCCACCCCCCCACCCCCCCCCCCCCTTCTTTTTTCCCCCCCCCGCCCCCCCCCCCCCCCCCACCCCCCCCCCCCCCCCCCCCCCCAACCCTTTGGTTGAGGAGGGCCAAACTTATTCAAGTGAGTTTATATGTATTTGTCGTGGTAAATGGTTTGTTGTTGTTTGTGTCTTAAGGGGTTATTATGATGATAAGGGAATGGGGTTTTAAGAAAAAAATGTTTTAGTGACAGACTTTAATTAGTATGATTTTTAAGGTGGGATGGTGTTTTTGGAGAGGAAAGTTTTTTATATTATTTTAATTAAGTGTTTTTTTTTTGATTTTTTGTAGTTTTTTTGGTGTTTTTGTTTTTTTATGAATGTTGTGCTATTAGATTGTAATTTTTGTTTGTTGGTTTGTTTTTTTTTTTTTTTTTTTTTTTTTTTGCGTTTATTTTATGTATTAATGTTTATTTTTATTTTTTTTTTTTTTTTTGATTGTATTTTGTTTTTTTTTTTTGTTTGTTTTTTTAGTTTCTTATTTTGTTTGTGATGTTGTATCCGTGTCTCTCTTCCTCCGGTCCGCGGGCGCACATGTCCGTGAACTGGTGAACAATAGGGTCAAATCGATTCAAGTGACTCTTCACGGCACATAACCTTATTACTCTATCGCGCTGATATAGGGACAATCTGTACTTTTTACGGGTGAGAGCTGTTGGTGAGGTGCCGCCAAGCAATTAAAAAATACTTTCAGCAGTCCTAGTCCGTGCGTTCTTAACACGGCCGGATTCTACCCGTGGTAGCCTATACGGCATCTACACCATGTCTACCGCGGGAGCAGCTACGCACAGTACACACTGGGCAATTGCGAGGCGGTAGCTGAAAGATCGGGCTACACTACGTACACGATTATTAGGTATACAGTCATGTGGCTACTCTGCTTTAACTACCCTCAATGCTACCCTGTAGTTGCCGCGCCCCCACTTAGGTGGAGAGAAGTGTGGATGTTGAGGTAGACAGTACAGGGGTAGACACGCAGCTACCACGTCTACCCCGCGGTTACCACGACTCCACTTTTGAGAGTGGATGAAAATTTCATAAAAGGAGGGCGCTATACACTGGTCTCCGTTTAGCATTTTTTTAACGTTTTTTTAGGAAATACTGACGAAATTCAAATCGGGCATCCTCACAAGACCCCCATATTCACGCACTTGGTACTAAAATGCAAATATAGCCAAAAATATCAAAAAAAAAAAAATTGGCCATGAGAATCCCGCGCGCGCTGAGAGCCGGTGTAAACCACTAGCTACTCACGACAGTGCAGACAGCCGCTGTGTGTACACTACTCTTCTATCGTCAAAAATATACCGATCTCCTGGCCGGCGAGTGTACGTCTAGTGGTAGGTAATCCATGTCTAGTCGGTGGTAGCTGTGTGGTAACCACCATGAAGAAATTGGCCGTGACTGTGTGCTCTACGGTCGATTATCATACGATTGTGGCAGTGGTCAAAACATAAGAAGCAATAAGAGGGTCATGTAAAAAAGTATGTACGTTAAAATGTGAAATAACTACCTGTATACGGCAGGTTGCGCTATTTGATTCCCGATTATTGTAGCGGATGGGTTGCGCTGTCCGCACAGGTGATATGGTTCCTCACAAAGAGGTTCTATAGAGATAGAGAGGCAACAACGTTACGTAATCTTTAGAAATGTCACCGTCTCGCTGTTTGCGACCACAAAGAAAAACATGATTACCAACAATAGAAATCATGCTGCCTATCCGCTTCTTCTTCCACATACTGTGGGTGCCGCCTTTCATATCCACTAATTGGCGGTATTGATACAATTAATGTATGTGTTGTTAGAGGTGGCCAGGTGTAAGTAATAGTGTCCTGGACCTTGTGCTCAGATACTCTTTTTCTCAGAATGCAATGCCGCGCTTAGGTGAAAGATGTATTCATTGAGGCGGTTTATTTAAAATCAAGACGACTGATGTGTCATTTCATTCGTTGTGTGCCATAGGTAGGACAAAATTTAACACCCAATAGCACCCAACATCCACAGATATTTTTTGGCGATTGTTTGTATCGAATTGACATTATGTGTGGATACAAGCATCACAAGCCCCAACTGATAATGATATTTCGTGCAATATTCAAATGGTCAGCGTCACCGCACCGGGACGGACTGGTTTTGAATGGTTTCACCCCCTTGGTTCCTCATCATTATTTCATACATCACCTAAACCAATAAAGCTTAAACGACAAATACAATAGTCAATACCCCACTCATATGTGGTCCAAACGTTTTTCTTAATAGTTGGAAGCACATTGAATAAAATATTTTTCTATTGTAAGGCAGCGAAGCGACTTCTTAGATAGATTAAGATGCTTCTTCCCTACTTCACGTAATGGATATGACCCAAAACTTTTCCCCCGCTCCTATATCAGCGCGAATCGGTATAGTTTCAACACTTTTTCCGTTGTCGGTCTATCTATGTAGCCCGGAGTATATACCTGCCGACGATGATTACATTCAACAACGTCACCACCCAAACATTCTTTCCGTATTGCGTGAACAACAATAGGGATAACAATATTATTTTCTTGAGTGTTCGCTATTTAAAAGAATGGAAGTATAACGTGAACTTTCCTTTATGTAGATTTTCAGCTTATAAATTCATATTTGAACGCCAAAAATATTCTTTTCTTCGAAGGTGTGAAATTTCACTCTTTTCGTAACGGGCCCTGTGGTAACTTTAGAATTTAGAGTGAAATTCAATTCACTCTTTTGCATTTAGAGACCAGATCGTGTGGGACTGTATAGTGCACATATCTTATGTGAGTGGGTGAAAATCTGGTAAAATTTGTCAATTTTGGGGTACACAAGTACTTTATCATTGATAATAAAAAAAATTGATGGAAGCACTTGCCACAACCCCTTTCATTGCCCCAGCAGGAATTTCAAGGTTACACAGGGGTAATTTTTTTTAAATGTTCCGATTGTGTTGAAAAGCACACCATGAGTTTATGTGGTTACAAGGGTTCCAAAAAGTATAGTTTATACTACCTGTGACTTATAGTTTTGGATTATGGGGTAAAAACGGTAAAAAACATGGTAAAAAGGTCAATTTTGGTTGTACATGGGTCAAAAATTAAAGGTTCTCCAATTTTTGTAAATGTGGTTCAAATTGTTGGTTTAGCCATGAAAGAAATATAGGACTAGTTTTGACTATCTGATGTGTCTGGTTATTAACCAACGGCAATAAAGTCAACAATCTATTAGCAGCTTTATTCTATTGACCTGTGACCTATTTTGTGGTTGGATAAAACGTGACAACTAACTAACAGCTAAGGCAAACTATTCCTTATTTCAAATACTTTAGCTAGGGAAACATTTGCACCACATATTAACTGAATCAAAAAGCAACTTTACCTTTTGATTGTCCACCATGTACACAAATGCACCAAAATTTACTTTTTCACCATTTTTACAGTTTTTTACCCCATAACTCCTGGAACTATAAGCCATAGAAGTGTAAATCTATACTTTTTGGAATCCTTGTAACCAGACAAACACAGGGTGTGCTTTTAATACATTCGGAACATTTTAACTTTTGACCCCTGTAGAACCTTGACACCCAAGCTTTTTGGGTTAAGGGGGGGTTGGCAGTGCTTCCATCAATTTATGGATTATCAATGCCTAAAGACTTGTGTGCAAAAATTCACAATTTTAATCGGAAGCGCACACTCTTCACTACAGTCCCCTGCATACGAACTGTTGTAGGCAACAATCTCATTGGCGGAACTTAGGAGGCGGAACCAACCGCCGGGGAATCAAGTTGTGGCTATTCACTCGCCAATAAAATTTTACTGTTCGACCATAATTTTTACTATGAAATACTATAAACAAACCATAAAAATAAAGTGTTTTACTTGAAACTTGAACTGGAAACTTTATTCATTCCTTATTTTACCCCATCGGGGTATACAAAGGATTACAAAAGAAGGAAACATGTATATGGCAACAAGTGTCCCAAGAGTAATTTACAAAATAATATACATGTTAAGAAAAAGATAACATATTTGTTGAAAAAAAAAAAGAATATATATATATAAATGTAAAAAGTGATAAGATTAAAAGGTCATAATACATTGTAGTTTTGTAAAAATAAAAATTAAAATAGCAGTCTTGGAAAATATACAATAAGTACATGTGATTTTAAAACATATTAAACATAATTAAATAGTTAACTAATGGTACGAAGTGGGGGATTCAGATTGAAAAAAAACATGAAGTATAGAGGTGGCATCATTAAATAAGAGAAGCACACATTAAGACACAAGGAGCAATGAAGAAAAAGATTGAATTGGGAAAAAGGCTATGAGAGCATGGATTTTTTCAAAATTTTCGAGATAAATTTAGATAACTTAAGGAGAATTTGTCTATCTGTGAAGAAACTAAGAGATCCTTTAATTTGTATTCGGATAGAATAGAAAAAATGTCAAGAAATGGTTTTCTTGAGTTATCAAAATAAGGGCAACTCAAAAAGAAATGAATTCATCACCAATTAAATTGTATTGCATATATTGCCAAACTCGATCATCGAACGCGAGATTAAAATAGGCTCCAGTGGACAACTGGAATTTTACGTTGCGCAATCTAAAAGTTGGAGAATTGGGATGATAATGTCTAGAAGAATAATTAAGAATTTCTCAAAAAAACAAAAAAAAAAAAAAAAGAGATCTGATTTGAAAATTTTATAATTGTAACAGGAGGCGAATTTTAAGAGTGGGAACTCCAATCTTGAGTATGCTGATCACTGATTCTTAGTTTGATACAATTTTTCAGCCAGGTTGAATTAAACATGCGCCCGTCCCAAACAAAATTAAGACCCAAATGTACAGAATTATTTTTAATAGAAACAATCAATCGGGAAATGTATTACATAGATCCTTGCTAATTTTGAAAATGAGATTATATAAAGTTTTAGAGTAACTGGCATCATTTTTGTTAAAAATAGATGACCAAAAATTGATCATCCTGAAAATGACATAATTTTAATAGGGGAGCGACCAAGTTCACCTAACACCACACAGTTTGCAGTGGAAGATTTACACTTTAGGACCATCTTACAGTATTTTAGATGAAGCCTGGCAGCAAGTATATTTTACCGCCCAAATTTCACACCCGTAAGTTAAGATTGGACGAACGAGACTATCAAATAGATCAAGCTGCAAAAATCAATGGGAAGATAAACTTTCTACATTTGCAATTTAAGGAAAACCATTGTCTTTACTAGCTTGTCATAAAGATATTTCTGAGCCTTGAAAAAAATTTACATTCTATGAAAGGATGATACCAAGATAATTGTAATTATCAAAATGTCAAGATTTTCATCCTTAAGTAAAACTTTGGAAGTTTTTTAACTTTTTTAATTTTTTAGAAAAAATAAAACTTTGTTTTTGAAGCATTTAACCTTCAAATCCCATAAAATACAGTACTCTGTAGAGCATTAAGCGACTCTGGAGATCTTCAGGTTGTTTATGACCAATATAAATTGTATCGTCAGCATAAAGTAAAGTGATAAGGTTTAAAAAAGTTACAGTGTCTTCATCCTGAAGGTGATTGTAAAACAAGATCTGAGGTAAAACTAAGACCATGCTTTTACTCAGAATTAAATTGCTCAAAAGTAATCAAAAATATCGAAAAAAAAGCAACGGTGATTACCTTTCACCCGATAAAACCGACTGATTGACCTGAAACATGTTAGATAATTAAACGTAGTTTGAATTTATACAAGATTGGCATTTTATACATATTAAAACAGAACTTTGAAAACATTACCATATACCACAAGAAATTAGTTTTTCCAGAGTAAAGATCTGTTTATAGTATCAAAAGCCTTTTGCCTAATTCTAAAGGCACAGTATAAACCTTCTTGTTTGAAGGTAAAATAGCAACAGAGTTTTGAGACAATATATGAGCAAGGGTTGAATATCAATTCTAACACCCGTCTGTTCGTCACCAATGATACCGGTATTGTTAAGAAACAAAGTAGTAGGATTGGCTATTTAGGAGAGATGGACTCATTTCCCGATACACACTTAGGATGGGGATACCCCTCTATTAATTATTAGGATCTTTTTCAGCACCTTTATTTTTTATAAATAGGACATATAACTCCAATCGACCATAGCTATGGAAAAAACCCTGTTTCAAGAACAAATTGAAAAATTTAGTAAAGAAGTCAACAAATTTAGTCTTAGTGCTTGTCACAAATTCATTTAGATACCGTCATTGCCAGAAGCTTTGTTGTTTGTTAATTTCAAGCCCTCAGAACTTTCATCAACTGTGAATTTATCATTAAATATATTCGTTAAAACCTTCATCGAAAAAACAAAATCATCAGTATTAGTTCGATTTTGTGAATGTTTGTTTAGTTCTTCGAAGTGAAGAGATAATTATCTAATGAAGATGGCAACTTTTGTAAGGTGTATATGCAATAATTTCCAAAAATCTTTAGAATTGGTTTTACGAACAGAGCGCACCTTTTTGGTGAATGTGGTGAAAATTGTATTGTAGGCAATACTTAGCACTTTTGATAGCTTTTTTGTATTTTTACTAATATCAATAAAATCATTATTAATTTACTATTGGACTGTTCCTATGATAGCTTTTGTAACCTGATTTGTATGTAACTCCTAGTCTATTACAATCTACATTAAACCATTTATTACTAGTACTGTGATCTATTACTTTTAAAAATCTTATTACTACTAGTTGAGGTACTATTTTGAACTTTTCAACTTGTCAAGCAACCTGAGGAGAGAAGCACCTTTGTGTAACATATGTACAAGTTTATCATTAATGTCCTTATATCTGCAGGGATACTTCAGCCCTTGAATTAGAAGAGCATCCAAAAACGGAAGCAATTTTGATCAATATCTTCAGGAAAAATGTTATATGGAAATTTTGACTGGTAATATTATTCCAAAAATGGTCATACTTTGAGAAATTTTCCTTTGTAATTTCATTTACATTGAATATCATTCACATCATTACTTGAAACAACCTCATTAGTTTGTCACCACCAATGGAAATAAGAAAAATTGGCTTATGGATATCAGATAGCAAAGGATCAAAATCATAATCCTAAATTTTGGATGACCATTTGGAACAAATCTGGAGAAAGTAAAAAATAATCAACAACACTGGTATTTACAGTCAGGTTACCCATGATAACGGTATCACCTAATCTTCCGTTAGCAATGTATAATCTAAGTTTTTACACAATTGGATTAGTCGATTCCATATTATTTATTTCTACTATGACGTGACACACGCTGGATGCTTAATGCCCAGATATCAATAGTATTTTTGTTATTGAATGATCAACAAAAGCATTGTCAGCAACACAGTCATTAAATTTTCCACATAGCTCATGATATCAACATAATCCTGTAACGTACATGTCATGCGTTCTATCCACCGCCAATACAAACACTAATTTTTTCCCATTGTTGTTAGACAGATTGAGGATATCCGTTTCATGAGAATCAAATAAATTGATGTTTGAAAAATGGATGAGTCCGGGGATATAAGCAACGCTAGTAAAAGTTTGTGGCCCAATAACTTTTCATTGCGCAAACCCACAAGACATTGTACATTCACCTAAACACAACCTTTTATGTCATTTACGAAACAGTTTAACATATATTGCAAGGCCTCCAGATTTGTGGCAAAATACTTAGTGCGATTCATGTACAAAAGTGGAAGTTATTAATTGCGAAGTTCGAATATCAGCTCATCAATTTTGTTTCAGTAACAAATAAAGTCGTTTGTGGCTCAACAAAAAGAACGAAAATTCAGCGACTTAGATCATTTGGGTTCAAAACCGCAGACATTTAGTAGTCCAAAGTTAATTTGTTTGTTCAGTTAGACAGCGCCAAAAGTTATGTCCGGAGAATGCTCTATTTACAAGAGTGAGGTGAGACCGGCTCTCTGCCAGTGTCCTATTTTTGATCAGCGGATGGTCGAGTTTATTCCTTAATCCAAGGTTCTTTCGTGTCTTGTTCCTCTTCCTTTACTCCCAACTTAAAACAGATCATCGGTACTTCCAGAATGAATAGGCTGCAATCTTTGGTGTTGGACAAAAGATTTGCCATTCTTGGTTGAAACTGATTTGCTTTGCCACGTATGGATCCAGAATTACATAACCGAGTAGTTATCCTCAAACGTAGTCAAGTCTTCAGTGATGTAGGACTTTGATCTCAACATTTCATTTCTTTGTTTTTTACGATTGAAAACATATTCATCTCTTTCGGCCGCGACTTAAATTTGCACAGGGGACAGGTCTGGTTCGTCCCGCAATCTTTCTACCGGTACGATGAATGACATCAATATCATCGGCGCTGACATTGACACCAATTTCATGAGCGATTTCGATGACTGCACCGAGTTCGTGCCTTGTTTTCGGTCTGCTGTTGGTTGACGTTTTTGTGCTGAAATTCTCAGAGACTCACGCCTTGTATATTTTCTAAAACTCAGTTTTCTCACTTATCATATCAACTTTTTGCTATCAGTGCCTGTTTCTGTATGTTGTTGTTATACAGTTTGTACAGCCTTGGAACTCATTCTTGACTGAAGCAATAACAGTGTTGACAGATATTTCAACAGCGTTGGCAACTGCTTCCAGCATAACAGACATCATATTGTTCATATTAGTCAGTCATATTCATCATATTGTTCATGGTAGTAGTTAGGTCTTGAAGCTGCTGCTTGGTTGACTTGCCTTGCTTGTGGTTGCTGTTGTTGCTGACATTGGCTGATTGAGCCATTAAATGCAAATGGTTAACCCATTATCGGCGAGCTGCTTGTTCACGCTATCTTGATTTTTGCTGCAATCCCACCAATAATGCATCAATCTCAACTTCTTCATCGCTATCAGGACCCTAATTAAAGAAGCGTTGATTAACCATTTTTTTTTTTTTGGCTGATAGATCTCACCTGGAGTGATGATATTTAATTACGTTCCGATCCGGGATTTAACACTAGGTCGAAATGCTGTTAAACACCAGGGCAAATGACCCGTTAAAAATGCGGTAAACCTGGTGGCACACTGAGGTTCCAGCATCATGTACCGTAAATTGATTTTACGGTAAATTTTACGGTCTACCATAATTTTTACGGTATTTTACCGTAAAACACTTCTTTTTATGGTCGCGGTTACGGTATTTTCACCGTAAAATTACGTTCAACCGTAACATTTGCATATAAATAAAAATTTGATCAACATTTCCAATTTAAAAAAAAAAAACGACAAATTGGGCGTAAGGCGTAGCAATACTTGACGTTGTTTTTCTGAAAAGAAAAAAAGCATGGCAGCCTTGAAATTCTGTTGTTCTCTAAAGTTAGCTCAGAAGACTACAAGAAAAGTAGCATTTTAAACATTCTACATTTTATTTAATTTTTTTAAAAATGTATTTTTTGCATTTTTATCTCCAAATGCGGAGGAAAACATATTATGCCAAAATTGAGCAGCGTTTGTTGGTTGTTTTTTTTTTTTTTGAGGCATAATTAAAAAATCAAAAGTTGCTTTCCAACAAATTCTTCTTTTCTGCAGGCTTTTCTGAGTTGATTCAGCCCCGGAGGCGGGGGGGGGGGCAGGGGGGGCAATCACACAGGGATCATGGGTGTAAGGCTTGCGCCTCGAAACCCAGGGCATTCGAATGAACAGAGGACTAAAAAAAATAGGGGTTCTTTTGCCATTTTATAAAATCGTTAGACAATTGTGCTACTGTTAGTCTTAACTGTTACACTGCGTGGTTTGAAATGGATTTTTCACTGAAAAATTTTGTTGGATTTTTGGAACTCCCCCCTCTCGTTTTCCGTACTCCATAATTTTGAAAAGCAAAACCGAATTACTTGGTTGCTACTTTGTTTGCAATATGGCTACGTTCCGTTGGCGACAGGCCGCCTTGCGGGTTCCTCCTCGATGTATGTTGTCCCTGAAGTCCGGTTACAAAAATTAAACGAGGAAAAATAATCTCCAAAGTGCATGAATTATTGTGTGAGTAAAATTTAAGGCCAATTTAACTCACTAAAAAGATATGTTTTTATTTCGTTTCTAGTGGAAATAAATTGCTGCAAGCGTTGAATCATTTACCAAGACGAATGCATATCATAGGATGATCATCACATCAATCATGTAGGTAGGCCGACTTAAGTTTTCAAATTGGAATGGTTCAAGAGGCTTGAAAAGCAGTTGACTGGAAAGTACTCATTGAAAGACTAAACCATGCTTTTTGAAGGTGTCGATACGTTAAGTCCGTTTCCGCATATGTGCAAATTAACGATTAGCAAATTGAAATTCAGTACTTTTCTTTTCCCATCCATAAATCCTAGGAATAAGACGTGTCGAAACCCACGCACATATCCCAACAATGCATTTCTGGTCTGGCTCCCAGAAGCAATTGTTTCAAGTTTATATTTTTGACTACAATTCATTGTTTTTATTACCAATTACCAATTACACCAAACTAGGGTGTCCGTTCATTGCCCACACTTCGAGCCCCGTCACTTACACCTATGCGCTAATGCAAGTAGTGGCGATCATGAAAATACACTTTTTAAAATCGCTCTAGTATTGAGGCTATATCAATATGGGGTCCAAAAACTATTCAATGATAGAACTCAGAAGGAAGAAATCTAATATAGATATCGGAAAAAAATGACCAAAGTCCAAATTAAAAACTTTTTGGATGGTTGAAGTCGGCACTCCACCAGCGTATGTAACCACACCAACCACGCGAAACCCTCACTCTCGCTGTGCAGGTCCCCGGTTTTTGTCCTCCACTCGCATTTACTTCGGCAAATCGCCCCCGGATAAACCAAGAAGGTCACTTTTGTGTTTATCATTATTTAGTACATACTTCAAAGTATTTCATGAGCGAAATTTCAGCTTTCTTCTAGCATAACGGGAAAAGTATTTTTTAAAAAATTTTTATTAAAATTCACGTGATTTTCTATTTATATGGCTTTTGGTTGCCCTAACCCGGAACAAGCCGTGTTTATATACCGTTCGAAAGCCCTGTGTAACTCAATTTTTTCTATTGAATAATATTGAGGCAGGGGTCGATATCCGGGTGCGAGTTAACCTTTTTGTCCCTCCCATATTTTCCATATATTCCCCCACGCTTTCATAGGAAGCTGCACTCGACCAATCGCGCTAGATTGCCAGATGTCCATGAGAGTGACACGTGGGTGAGCCCCCCCCGGGAACTTGGATCGAATACAGTGATACGTCATGCCGCGTGTATGCATTTTGGGATGCGGCTTGTTTCGTTAGTTTTTTTCCAAAACAGCTCTCAGTGAAAGACTCCATTATATCACTAGTGTATGACGCGGTAGGCATATACGTAATATTAATTTGTTTAAAGTTTCTTGACATGAAATCGAGGTGAATTCATGATCAAAATTGATTATTTGCTTGCTGTTCATGTGCACGGCAGAACAGACTGCCTGGTATTATCTTATCCACCACGCACGTAGTAAATGTCCAGTGCAGGTATGCCTTGTCGGGCGTGGCAGGCTTAACTGAACGTCCCTGTTGCTGATTGTTTGTTATTTAATTTCTTTCAAAGCTGGTTTTCATTGTTTTGCCAGGTTTTTGCTCATTAAAAATAATATTTTTTAGCGCTAAGTGTAAATATCAACATGTTCTTTCATCTTGATATTTCTTAGATATATAGTGAATTCTAAAACTTCTCCAATTGAAATGTACATGTACTAACATTCCACTTGTGACATCTCCATGACATCATAATTAATTTAAACATTAAAAAATCTAAATTTGCTAATTGAGGACGTCGGCTGGATAAGATTGTAATTTTTTTTTTTTTCATTTACACTATGCCCATGCACATACTCTACTGTAATCTGTATGCACAATCCCAATTCAGACTAACTCCACATCCTGCACACCCATGCATACACACTCAAATCACTATTCACCTTTCCTGCTACACAAACACATTCACGCCATACCCCGGGACCCATGCACACCCATACAAGCCAATGCATGCCCACACACCCCCCCACCCCACCCCCACCCACACACACCGCCCCCCCACACACACACACCCACACTTAAATACCTGACCTTACCTTTACTTTTGCCATGGTGGCCTTAGCTAAATCTCATCAGTCCGTTGTAATGACCTCTTCAATGTCCAATATTTAATTCCAACTTACAATTGTTAACAATAATTTAAACAAATTCACCCAACCAATTTTGGATCATTTGAAACTCTTTAATATATACCCAGTGTACACTCCTTGCCTAGCTCCTTGTTTTTGCATTCCTCACAGCTTTCCAAGAGCATGGAACAAATTTAATGACCTAAATAAACATCGTGAAATCCCAGGTGATATTTTGCAAGTTGTGGCATGACAGGGAAGAACCTATTATTTATTGATATGATTTACAGGCTTTCATTAGGCCTGTTTGTTTTTGGTTATTATTATTCATAATATTTAATGGTTTTAATATACAAAAATAGAAGTTCCTTGCATAAAGCAAAACAATGCTCAATTTGTTTTCCTCATAATTGAGTTGTTCGTACATGTATGTTAGTTTATCATGGGGAGTTATTATGTATTTTAACCCCATGATAGAAAATGTAATAACCCCATATCTTATGGAGTGAAACATGTAGTTACTCTTTGTCAATTTGACATAAACTACTTTTAGTCAGGTATTTTCTATGTTTTTTAAATACTTGTGGGAGCAAAAACCAGGCAGAGCCAATTTATAATCCATACTGTTTTTGCTAATTTTTTTTACCAATATGGTAATTAATAATGCAAATAACCCTAAGCTTGAAGAAAGTTCGGCAATTTTTTTTTTTCAGAATCTTAAGCTCTCATAATCACTAATATAACAATTCAGTTTTTCACTGCTTGATAGAATTAATATAAAAGGTCTCATTTCAAAGCCATATAAAGTGGTAGTCTGTAATAACGCACCATAGGGTTTGTACAGTTTTGAATTTCCACCTGGGACCGATATGCCGCAATGATATTGTGGGGTAATCCAAAAGAGGCAACTTGGCAAATTCAAAAGCATGTTACTCCCAAACGATTGGTCCACTCTTCATGAAACTGGTATTTTCAGTAACAAAAGTAGAAAACACTACACATAAACTATTCATCATACCCTGATCTGAAGTGAATTTTGAGTAATTTAAATCCTCAAATACTGGCCCTTTTTTTAATTTTCCATTTTTTTTATAAATACCAAAAAGAACGAAAAATGCGATTTTTGAGCAACCTTAAAAATTGCCATAACTACCACAACCGCTTCCCCCCTTTCGAAAATAATTTTGGGTGTCAATTGTTTTTTTGACAAGATCTTTTCAGTTAGAAAAAATAAAAAGCTGGAAAAAACAACTTCTAAAAATCACCCTGGCAACACCCTACCAATACTAATCGGTGACAGTTGTTTCAAAATCCATGCCTTTGTAAGATAATAAACACTGTGCCTCCCACTTGTAAAAGATCCCACATGCATTTCTTCCCTTAGACAAGCCTGTAGCATGTATCTACATTTTGTTCAAGTTAAAATAAGCAGTGCCGTTGAGGTCACAAGGAGACACTAAGCTGCCATCTCACCTTGAAGGTGTTATCATTATTTGAGCCAATTAAATTCACATTGAAGTCACATGTCAATATCCATAACATAATATTTATGACACTGTCCTTATTGAAATATCCCATAATTCACTTCCATGTACTCCCAGAATGCAATTGCACAAGTATTAATTGCATGTCCTCTATCTTCACCATACAAATCACAGATCAAGACATTCATCATGAATGGAAACCGTACACAATTGTGGTTTACACATGATAGGGTAAAAAATAAAAAAAAGAAAAAGGTGTAGCCTACCATATAATTTCAAGTGACATTCATTGCAATGCTTTCCAGCTAGAGTCTACCCACCCCACCACACACAACCCATACATGCGGTTAGAATGCCAAGACAAGGCCAGGCCCAGCCAGGTTGGCCCTAAGGCTAAGGATTTACGGTCAAATTAAGGATCAAGCTTAAATATCCAGTATATTAAATATAAAATCATGTGCATAACCCATGGCCATTTCCAATTTATATTAAAAACAACAGTACATGGGTAACAACGAAGCACGCCCCGGCTTGAACTGCAGTGCAACGACCTTGAAACTTTACGTAAACGGATGCCTTGTTTACGAACATCGCGATCATCAACTACACCATTTGTGCATCCACAATGTGATCTTGAGACGGATTTCACTCCAAAGTGCAAATTTTTGAAATCAGAAAACTACATTTTTATGGAAAACATGTTTAAATTGTCGGGGAACTTGCCTTTTAGATATTCAGGATTGATTTGGACGGAAAAATCGAAAATCGTCCACTAGGACGAACACCCGGAAGTGCTGACTTCGCTGTCAATTTTTTCCATGCAAAATTTGTCAGCCCAGACTACTGCCATTTTATGAATGAAGTTTGACTTTAAATAGCTATCCCGGATGTGAACTATTTATTCTTGACCGTATTTAATTAAAAATAAAAAAATGCGCCTGTTCCAACTCCCATAGAACGGGCCACAGTAACTGAAATTCTAAGATGGCGGATTGCGCGCAAGGTCATTGAGTAAGAAGGCTACTGAGCAGTGTGCCGCCAACGACGGTGTAAGCTGGCGATCCTAGATCATGAATGATTGAACAAAATCAGTGAAATTGAAAACAAAAGGCGATGGTCATTTTGATCATCACTTTGATGGTCAGATTTCAACTTGAATTTCATTAACCAGCGACAGTGTCTGCAGTAATTTTAAACAACTATTTTCAGCTTCAAATTATGAGACGACCCAAGAAGGATGTCATGAAGAATTAACTAGCATGAAAGAGAATCTCATCATGATCTTTACCTGGCATGGGCATGGAGGTATTACATGTAGGCTTGAAGCATGTAAACTAAAGCTGAGATGTATAACTTAAAGCAATATTGGCAAATTTTTTGAAGAGTGCCACCAATTTCAAAATTGATAGTTTCATTCACTAGGACTGCTTACTTGAATTGATGACAATAACTATTTTTTTTTTTTTTTTCGAATGGCTCATTCTCCATAGATGCAGGACCAAAACACCCCTATGTTATAAAATAGAATCTTCCGACCCGGTGACGTGACGTCAACGGCCGCATGTTCGATCGCTCCTTCTCGTTGCTTTCGACTGATACAGACGTGTGTGAAACCAGTTCCGAAATGTAGTATCGAACCTTAAGCAACTTTTGTGTGGTAGTATTATACAAGGGCGTTATCTACTGTGTAGAGAGGACCAGTTTAAACACGCCTTTATTAGTTGTATTATGATAATTATCATAAAACCTGAAACACAGTTTTATCCACTGAATTTTCGCGACGAATTTCGGTTGACTAATTGTTAGATTTTACCTGTGTTTTTCCCGTGAGTGCATCGGGAAATTCGTTTTCTTCACCGATTTCTATGCCGATTATCGCCGAGGATTGAATATGTGGAACCTTATTCCTATGGACTTACGGTAAACTGTATCGTTAAATTGGTGTTCTAACATATTCTAAAACAGTAAAATTAGTTGTCTATCTAGGACTAACATGGAGTTGTGATGATTATTTTTG
>JAMKCH010069910.1:0-46411 GCA_023653785.1 Ophioderma brevispina | reverse complement strand
TCAAATCACGTCCAATCCCATGATCCCAGGTCATTACAAGTTACGAATATGGCAGAATGGCCAGTTGAAGATTAATCAATTGATATTATTAAAAACGCTCTAATTAAAAAATATGTTTCAAAGCACAAAAAGACCGATATTTTTAGCCCGGTTTACGCATATTACTTAATAACGTACCTCATTAATATTCATAAACCTTTCTACGGCAAGGCTTACTAAATCTTTTTATCGTGGATCTATTTTACAGAATTTCGTGATGAAATATCGAAATGCTTTAATTTTATTGTTGTTATACACGTTTGAAACATTCTTATTATACAAACGCAAATTTAATTAAAATTTGACAGTTCATTACCGTTTTACGTAATAAAAAGTTAATAATATGAAACGAAAAAACAGTTCGCCCTTGAATGGATTCGTTCTAAATCGAGGAAAGTCGTTTTGATCATGTGCGATGCGATGTGACGGAACTGAGTCGATCTCTGCAGCTCTGTGTAACGCTGGTGAGTAAAAGCAGTGGCGTAGCCAGAGGGGGGGCAGGGGGGCCGCGGCCCCCCCAATAATTGATTTCGTCGGTTGAGATGAGCCCGTCGGTTCACTTGAAAAATTAGGTCATGGCACTTGCAGGCGGATTGTCGGCAAAGTATAGGTTTAAAGTTCAATGGACAGCGTGCGACAAGTAAATTTTACAAAATCGCACAAAAATTAGCCTCAGAAGACATTTAAAGCATATAAAACCCCAAAAGTTTCAGGGGGCTTCGGCCCCCTCGACCCCCACCCCTGGACCCTACCCATTTTCTGTCGGTTGAGATGCGACACTGGCCCACCCAATATGAAAATCCTAGATACGCCAATGAGGTGGTAAAAGTCTTATTTTTTCACCCAAGTTTTTCGATCTATCGAAATACAAATATTTTCTAGACATTTTTTAAACATACTTTTGATTATATGAAATTTAATAATGAATGCAAACTATGCCGGGAACCAACAACGGTTTACTTGCTGCAACTGACAGCTGATACGCAATCATGCATGTCAGTCATAATAATTAATATTGACATAACAGGGACATGTGATGTGTATGAAATCATCGAATGAACGCATGTTCATGGAGATTCCAAGTAAATTAGAATAAGAATTGTGCAGCACCAGATTCGACAATTTATGATTAGGCCTTTGAATGTGTAAAAATAACTGTCATTTATTTAAATGGTTAAAAAATGAAAGTCAGAAAATAATGGACTTAGGCCTATTTGATAGCGATGACACACAGGCATGAAAAAATGGTTGCTGTTCGGAACACATCCAAACTTGCTCTGGAAGAATTGGTCTAGAGTCACTGATTCTCTATAAATTTTGATAAAATTAATGTTTTTTCCTTTTTTTAATTTTGATGTATTAATGAAAGTATTAACAACTTGTAACTGAATACATGTTGTATGTGCATTAAAATAAGTGGATTATTGCGCTCCGAAGCTTGTCCGATCACCACTTTCACCAAATGACAACGCTGCAGAATTCTGTGTATTTCCGGGTCTTGCATTGCATTGTGGGTGTAAAACTTCTAGAAACACAGTCGGAATCTACAATTTATCTAGTTTCACAAAAAAATGGGTATAAATGGTGTAAAATTGGCAAAATTGCTTGGATTTTGGAAGGATTTTGTGAAATTTTTCGTACATTTTTACCTTTGAATGTTTATTTTTCAACCTAAACCCCCTGATGATCCCTTGTGATCATGTTTTTTAGGCACATTGAAATGTATACTTTCCGTGAACCCAAAACACAGGGGCCTTGGAAACTGCCATTTTTCCGCAACGCCTGTAAACATAGGCATGTTGGGTCGATTTTAAGGCATTTTTTTGCTGGTTTTACATAGTGTTCTATGGGATTCCAACTTAATTAAATTTTGAATTTATGCATGAGATGGATGCTCATTACATCAGAAAATTAATTAGTTTCTTCCAATTAAAATTGATTGCACTATGCAATGGCAAGTATGATGAAACAGTAGTGAAGCTTGAACGATGTAATTTTCAGTATGGTGAAACGGTGGTGAAGCTTCAGATCTGCCAAAATTGACAAAAGTGAAGCGTCACCTTTGGAAATAAATCAAAGGGTGAAGCCTGGACTAACAAATTTGCAGATATAGTGATACCGTGCCTTTGTTTTTTTTGTAAAGCAAGTGAAGTAGTGGTGAAATCCTGACGTGATAAATAAATGGCCCAGGTGAAGAAAGGTGATGACGTGAGGAGGGTGGGTCCAGGCTTCAAAGTGACGCCTGCATTAATTGGAAATAGTCACAGATCACTGGAAATAGTCACAGATCACTGCCTTTACTAAAGTACTTTGTGTTTGTGGTACTTACCACAATACTCTGCTAATATTGATGGTTAACCATTAAAACGGCATTTTTTATTTATATGTTCAATGAAGATGAGAAAGAAGGAGATGGCTCGATTTGAAATCCAATAACCCAGGATTACTCTCATTCACCGGCTCATTGTTTGGGAAACTTCAAGGGCCGCTCGATTGGACCTTTGAAGTAATCTGTTCATCCGACTCAAGCTTGGCCAGCCGGGAAAGTTTCACAACAGGAATTAATTGACACACTGCGACTAAAACATTTTTAATATTAATTCCAGCTAAATGTTCTTTGCTGGTAGGAAATTCCACGTTTGTTCTGACCAATAATTATTTATTTTTTTCGTTGGCGAATAATTGAGGATAACAGTGACCTTTTAACTAAAGAAAACGCAAAAATCAATCCTTTTTCGGTAAGCTAACCTTGATTTAAAGTTTGAGGTCAATAGAGGATGTTGTTATTTTAGCCTAATATTAAACATATCCATTTAGTTTCTGTGAAATATGATATGAGAACGATTATATAAATGCATTTTGAATTCACCCAACCACACCTGTGTTTGTGGTCAGAAAGTGGGTCCAAAGGTGTCCAAATGCTTTGAAATTTGGGGTCAGATTGTCCTGTGCATAAGTGATACAGAAGAGTATGTTTCGCTGTACTGGTCACGACCGTAGGTATAGACTCTGTGCAATATCAGTTGACGCAACTAGTATTGGAAATTTTCCGGGATTTAATGACAGGTGTGTGTATTGTTTCTGCAGCAAGTAGTGCAGTTCTTTGATCCAATCAATCAATTTAGGCATAAGATGAAATAGGCGATGAACAGTTTATCTTTTGAAGAACAGTTGAACCATCTCCGTCTTTCTCATCATCTCTGATATGGGAATGAAATTGGTTTGAGGGCTCAAAGTTCAGGACAACAATGAGGAAAAATACAGCCTTGTCTTTGGACAATCAACGTACTACTTACCGAGTAATCGGGGGGGGGGGGGGGGGGTTCGAAAGATAATCGGGGAACCATCCCTTTAAAGCCTCCATGTAATCCTTTGCCAACTAATCTTAAGAGGATCTATTACAAAAAATGGCTCAATAATGATGGTTAATGCTACATCTAACACTCATGCTTATCTTACCTGATTCAATAGGCATACACAGTCTATGCATGTTCTGTTAGTTGGTACATAGCTAGTACACTATTGTATGGCGAATGTGATTACAATCATCATCACTGGATGGATAGAACTCTCAACAAATCTGGGGATACATTGTTTAATGCAAAGATTTTTCAGGATACAGTTCCACAAATACTTATATTGCAATTAAAGGGACACTGGGCACATTTGCAATAGTGCACCCGCTGGTTTTTCACTTGATATTTTTTTGCTTTGTAAGCTTTTTACGTTAGCATCCAATCAGCGCACTTATGGGTAAACAGAACAATTTTATAATTAATGCCTATGGGCGACCTTAAGGCTGACTCAGAGATTTCCAGAGTAGAGCGCACTGAATTTTCAAACAAGTCATGATTTTGGCATATACATAATCTTGTCCATATACTAAACACTGTGTAAATAACTAAGCTCAAATAAAGTCGCTTCATATATAAAATCATAGAACCTTGTTAAAATTCCGGATCCGGAATTTTTTGTTATCACAGTATCCTTGGCAATGTTACACTGTGTATAAATGTTTACGCATGGAAACGAAAATCTGATTCCTCGCATAATCTTTGGAATTAAGCATTTTAAGGTGAATATTCTACATAGTTTCTAAGATGAACTTTTTAATTAATACCCAAAAAAAATATATTTCAAAATCTCCGAGTCCAGCCTTTAATTCACAGACAGCGCAGAAATGGCATTTTTTTTTAACACAAGAAAAACACAACACCGGAGTTTATTGCAAAATGCACCTTGTTTGACCGTATGAGTTTATGATATTTCATGTAATAGACACATTTGTTTGATTCAAGTTACGGCAAACTTAAAAGTTAGCCTACAAATGACCTGTATATCTTAATAATGCCTCTTATTGATGTCCCTATCTGCTTTGGGGGAATGTTATTTTTATGTGCCACTATCTCTCTCATTCTCTCGATTCTTCCATGGCCTAGAGAAATCATATTTGCAAAACAAATTGAGAAATTTCGTATTTTCTGAAAAGTGCCAGTGCTGCTTCAGAGGAATGACCCTATTTACGCATGTAAATTGTTCATTTTTGATCGATGACCTTGCCTCAATAGCCATGTGTAAATTTCATTTCACAACCCGATATGTTCAAAACCGTTTTTGATATGAAGGCTCAAAAGGTGATTTGTAAGCCCCTAGAATACCGTGTAAATTAATATTGTCAACGCCAATGAGGCAACTTTTTCAATTTGAACTTTTTGGGTAAGTTTCCTCTCTCATTCAATTATCTTCAACAGCCGTGAAACTGTACGCATTTCAATTGTCTGAAATGTCCACGTTCAATTCGTAATTGAACCCGGTAGTACGCACTGTGTATTGACGTTATTTAGAGGTTGATGTGCTTGCGTCATACTTCGTTTTGTAACTTACGCGCGCGCCTGCCAACGATGCATCTCGTTGCATATGTTCCTTTCTTAGCATTCAACTGTTTCAACTTGGGTTTTTTATTTTCTGTTTGTATTTTAAGTATAAAGATCATGAAATTAAGGTTTTAAAGATTCCCTTGAATTATAAGTCTGTTTTAGAATATAAAATAAAGGTATGATTTTGGGAAACAGTACTCTCTTTACGACGAATTCAATTGAAACCGGCGATGCCTTATTTTTTGCGTGGAACCACTTAAAATAATAGAGTCACCTTTATTATTCTCTAATTTTTATCAGTGATCACAATTGCAACTGGATGCAAGATGCAAATAGTGATGTCTCTGGATTGAACAGTTTACACAATACCTATAAATTTCAGAAATTCATCTTTCTAAGTACACTGAGGATGGGATGTCCCTACACCAGACCTGTGCCTAAGAAATGCAGAAATCAAAATCACAAAATTATGGCTTTTTAAAGCAGACATGGAGGAGCTTTCCAGAAGAGTGGCCCCCAATTTTTTGTTGAAAAAGCCCCGTTTTTTGCATATTTGGAATGCTTACTAATGTATTAGATTACACCTGAAGTGATTAGCCGAATACGCCATCTTTATGTAATAAGAATCATGATTTAGTACTTTCTGTACGTGCACTGCCAGAAAGTCAAAAAAGCATGGTTGTCTATGGGGACCGATTGCGCTAAGCAGTCCAGTCACAAACAGGTTTTGTCGGTTTTCTTTCTCTTGTACTTGTTTTTCAATAACCGTTGAAACGTTCTCGGTAGTGGCTAGACCATCCAGGGAAAATTGAGAGAAATTTGTATCCCAAAAAATCTCCTCCTGTCACTTTAAAAGACCTATCTTCCATGACATCATCCACTGTTCCATTGGCTGAAACAGGAGGCTATTTACTAACACAAGATATTTATGAAATCAGTTGGAGAGTTAAGTCCATAACAGAGACAACTTTGGCAGTTAGTATGGACCCACTATAAATCAAGCTATTGTGGTGCCACCTTTTCAATAGGGGCCAATGCAAAGTTACATGGTCAAACTTTAAATGCTCCAATCACGTTGAATGTATATGCCTATTGTCCGTCTAGTCATCAGAATTCCAAAATGTAGTTGTACCAATGAAACACTTTTTTTACAACATATTTTTTTTAAAAAATTACCAAAAGCTGATTTTACAAATGATTTTGGCAAACTAACCTCCACCCATATAGTGATCAATAAGAAACCTAACTACTGCAGACAGTCCACTGCTCTGCTGCCCTCCTCACACACTCCACAATGTGTTCCCTGTATCGGGTGCCATACATCTTGGTTTGCCAACAGCCCTGAAAAAGCAAAACACTAAATATGATATAGAAATCAATTGCAAACTCATGAAATTAAGTAATTAAAGCAAAAACCAAGCAATACTCTGGTTGGATGGCAGCAGTAGACCTAAATCCCCCAAACC
The DNA here is from genome assembly GCA_023653785.1 of Ophioderma brevispina. Lineage (NCBI taxonomy): Eukaryota > Metazoa > Echinodermata > Ophiuroidea > Amphilepidida > Ophiodermatidae > Ophioderma > Ophioderma brevispina. The sequence goes on along the minus strand of JAMKCH010069910.1, from coordinate 40,029 downwards.
AGTAGAGCCTGATTAAAAATCTACTATTACCTATACAGCTGGACAAATTAGAGCAATTAAACAGCCACTTTTTTGAAGGGGCACCCCCAAAATTCCCAAATTTTTGAGATTTTTGCACATTGCATTAATATATAGTAAACTATAATACTAATATGCTATAGCAACGTTAGGTGAAAAATGCATTAGTTCATAAGTTATAATGAGTTTACAGATGGCTGTCTATAGCAAAACCACAATACAAAGGGATAACGTTAGTGGAAAAACTTATTTTTCGCCCCAAATACGTTCAATGAATACAAAAGCCAATTTCATCGTAGGGGATAGCATCATAATAATAAGAGGAACAAAAGCAAGAAACACTGATAGCTAGAAAAAGCTCACAGATTTTGGCAGCAACTCATTCCAAATGCGAGGCCCAGCAATAGAAAAGGCCATGATTAACAGCTTTCTTTTTGGAATTCCTTTTTGCATACCTTGGGTACTTTTGGTTTTCTGTATTTTGCAAGGGGCCCGTAGAGAATTTAATGTGAGGCAAATTTTTTTTTTTTGTGTGTTGTTGGGTTTCTTGATCGTTGATTGATTTATTTTTCAAACTTGAAGCATTTTATCTACAGGACATTTTAGTATGTGCTTATGAATATTTCACGATCTCAAATACCCTGTACCATCACACTTCAGCTCTTGTACAGAAATGCGAATTAAAGATTTCACCAGTCCCCAGACTTTGGGCTACTTCTAACCCAGATTTGCTTCAGTGGTTCCATTGTTTTAGTGCAGTTAAGTTGAACCAGACTCACAGCTACGAGATAGCAATTCTGACTGTAGTCTGCCCGGGTAGATTTTCTAGCACAGAGTGGTCCTCACTCAGATGCGTTTTTTCAATGAACGGCTCCGATATCAGCCTCGTCTGCGTAGCACATGTTGCGACGGGAGGTCAGTAATTGCCACTCTTTATCCCTAAAGAATCACTAGATATGTATGAAGAGAACTCATGAAATTTGCCTAGCAAGGGTCCAATACAAAAAGAGGAAATTAAAAACTACTGAAACACCCAGATACTTGGCAATTTGTTTGAGATGGAAGGACACTACCCCTCTAAAACCCTGGAAATTGACTTGGGATTTAACTTGTGAAGAGGCCTTCCATATTGAGTTAGATCATTTGTGCTTTACCACCCTACCCTCTGAAGTTCCGACTTTTAATGAAATCTATTTATATTCCAAGATATCACAAAAAACCCACTGTTTTAAAAGTTAACACCTCATTTAGCACAGTATTTGATGGGCGTTTGCATATGCATTATTGTTTCTACCATCAGACCACAAGTTTGTTTGCCTCCCACGGTACTTGATGAGTTGTATTCCCCCTCACCCCCGGGGGAGAGTCTATCACATAATCTCCGATACTTACATTCAACAAGCCGACTTAATGCCTTTTCATTTTCTAACGCTCGTTTTACAATATACCTACGATACCCCCTGGAAATTTGGCAACCTGAGTGCGCACACTTCAGGGGCCAATGATCTAGCCACACTGACTCTGATCATTTTTGGTATGCTCCTTCCCCCGGGTTGGCCCCGGGCGGGAGAGCGACACTGTGAGCCCCGTCCTGGGCGGCGAAGGCGGCCCGGACAGGGGGGAGCGTCAGGCGTGAATGGTAATTATATCATAGATATGGTGGAATGACTCTCCCCCCGGGGGAGATGGGAATCACCGACATCTCCGAGTACGTTCCCATTCAAGCCTAACTTAATGCCACAGATTGCAACTGGTAGAGTCCACCCACCCCGGATATCAGAGTTGCTCGGGGCCATAGGCAGCGGACTAATGGTTTGGGATTTTTTATGATCTCGCCGGGAAAGGGTTGTAACCAAACCATATAATTAGCAGATCAACTTACCGACTGTCAGTGGTTAAAGTTCTGGGAGCTGTGGCGACTGTAAAATGTGGCGGCTTGCTGTGTTGACAAGGAAGCTGATGATAGGATCTAGCTGCCGTCGAACCGGTGCGTACTAGGACATCTCAGAGATAAAATTGTTGGAATGTTAAGAACAGCCCATCCCCTGGCGTCCCTGATATCTGTATAGAAGCTGCCCCTGTAGGAGGCCCAGCACCGCCTTAGATCTTACGGTCCCGTGAGCTCCTAATATATGCGTCCACCCATCAGACGAACCTCCATACTAGCTAGTGCTCCTCCTTTATGGACTGATGACTGCCACGTTTCATCTGGCAATGCTCTTGGAGGCCGTGCGAAACGGGCTTCTGTGATTTGTGAGAGAGTTGGTCGTGATCTCGGGGCCAATAGTTGTGAGTCTGCTGAGGTAAAACATTCAAGGGGCTCGTAACTGGACACCAGGGTCATTCATCGCTGGAACCTGAGGCTTGTCGGAGATCTGGGATGATGAATCGGCTGTGGGATGTGAAGCGTGAGAATGATTCGTGGTGCCAGGTAGCCTGAGCGGGGAAGAAGACGAGCGGCGTTCCCTGTGAAGGTGAGTTGATTCTCTGTCTATAGGCAAATCAGGGTGTCCGATACTCCTCTGCCTGATGCTGCTGACAAGGAAGAGAGTCTCTTGTTGTTGGGTCCGGCTAAGGACGCCTGAGAAAAGAGGGCCGGCTCAGGAGGCCTGTAGAAGCTGGAGTACGTGATGGCAGGGGTCCCCAAGCCTGGCACTGGGAGAGATCGATCGGCGGCCGTTTAGTGCAGCGTCCCTTTATTCGATCATGAAGCGCTGGGAGCTGACCACGGTGTTGTTCGCGGGTGATGCCTTTCCGCCAATCCCAGATGGATCTTAGAGAGTTGCTCTCCGAGGGTCCACTTGGCGATTCCTGCACTCATACCGGTACTTGAACATGTTCTGGAATTATAAATCCTCCTTGTTTTTGTAGGTCCATTGCCTCTCCGTCCATATGGGCGGCTTGGTGATTCCGGCTGGGAAGTATTATCATGTAATTATTCCCTGAGACGGTAAGGCCGGCCGTCAAAACGGTATGGGGCCCCCTATACAGGAAGACCAATCTCCTTTCTAATTATCCCCGTGAATGGTAAGGCCCGGCCGTAATAACAGTAATGGGGCCCCACCCCCGATTACAGGGGGACCGATATCCGGGGGTGGTGGAGTCCTTTGTCCACGGGAGCAGTATGGGTCGGAGGGGGCTGGGCATTGAGGGCGCTTGGCGACAGTTTCATGTGGGGTGATGCCGAGTCCCGGAGAAGCCATTCTGCATATGGGATTATGTTGCTACGTACTTCCACCCGACGACCCCGCGGGGGACCTCTGCGAAGTGGTCCTAGCTTCCCGGCTGTCCTTCCTTCGCTCCGAACAGTGCATCGGCGCAGGTTTTGTCTACCCCGGGAAAGAAGGATGGTCGTCAGTTTGTCTGATGATGGATACAATCCTCCAGATTGTCCGTGTAGGCAAATGATTCGACTTTGGGGGGGGGGCCCGGATGCCTCCGCTTCTATGTTAATTAGGAACACCGGGGCATTTTTGTTGCACCGGGCTAGGACGTGATCTCCCTTGACCAGATGGAGAGGCAGCCTCGGCGCCAGATAACAGCCCACAGCTCCAACGGGAATCATGTGATGCTGGGTCAACTTCCTTGTCCAAGTCCCCGATAGTCGAGTGGTGCGTCCTACGTGGTATTCCCCACCCGCTCTAGATGCCTCCGTCCTGGGAATGAAAGATGATGGTCTTGAGTAGTTTTCCCGGCGGAGATTATCCGGATTCCACCACGCTACCGCTCTTCTGGCGTGTGGGACGTCCCAGGTAGTACTCTTCGCAGCTCCGTCTCGGGTCGAATATTGACGGAGATAGACGGCATCTTAATACTGCATGCGAATTCTTCGGCGGTGATACCACCGTTGTCCCATACTGGCTGAGAATCCCAGTAGTCAATTGAGTTTAGGAGGATCCCGCGCACTGCGTCGTAAATGCGATCGCTCCGGCGGTCGTAAAGCTATTCCCGCCTGAAGATCAGCGTCGCCCTTAAAAGTCGATGCTCCGTGTTGAAGTGTTGAAGTCGTTCCCTGAAAGGCGCTGCCAGGAGCCAGTTCGTCCAGGTAGGCAAAGGTGAATGGCTTCTGCCCGCCCGAGGACCTCTGCTACAATCTTCACTATCCTGGTGAAGGTGCGGGACACTGTCGATAATCCGAACGTGAGGCACTGGAACTGATATAATCGAGCGTGTCGATAAATAGGAAACCAACCACTTCCCTAGTGTGACGGATGTAATCGGAAGTGGAATAAGCATCCTTTAAGTCAGAGTGGATGCTCCCCCCGCTCCTGGAGAGGTCCTTTGAGAACTGCTTGATAGGCCTCCCATCTTGAAAAAAAGATGGGGCGTGGCTTGAAGAACTGTCTGATGCGCTTACGTGGTGGTTTGAAGGATCGGGCGCCACTCGTCGGATTACCTTGACGGAGAGACAAAAGTGCTGAGGTGAATGCTACGGCGTGGGATGGTACCGAGGCGAAGGATCGCCGCCAAGTTCTGCAGCAAGCTTGCTCGACCTCTTGGATAAGGGCTTGCCGTCGTTTACGTCCTTGGGGATCCACCATCTCTCTTGTGCGCAAACCCTGATTCGAGTCACCGTCCTCCCCGTTGTATGAAGTATCCCCACGCCCCCCCCTCCCCCCCACTGCAAGGGGATCTTCTGAAGTCTGAGGATAGTCACCCTCCTACTTCCATGTCTGGGGAAGGAATAACTCATGACACCTACACCCCCTCCTGTCGATCGCCCCTTGTTTCATCCACCCTCCGTCGCTGCCCTGCGTCGTATCCCCTTGCTCCCTCTCTGGGGAGATTGACCCTTTTTTGCTCTTGGACAGCTGGTTCTTCTGATTGGAGGCCTGACTACTAAAAGTCTGCTGCTGCTGAGGGTCCCCCTGGCTAGCCGGCGTCGCCTTCTCTTCTCCTCTGGCGTTCGCAGGCTGCCTAGGCCTTCTTGTTAGCGACATCCCTTCCTCCCTTCCTCGTGTAGACACTTGAACTGTCCCCCGACGAGGTCAGGTCCTGTAGGCCTCTCCAGGAACTGCCGCGGGCTCAGGAGTTGAGGGCGGCGGAGGGCGCACTCACTTTCCACAAGCAGGCGAGTTAGCGTAGTCCTGCACGGTGTTCCCCCCGTGCAGAACGCTAGCCCCGGAGTGTATATTTATATAGTGAACGTTGCTTGCCCCTGCACTCATCTGCAAACTGACATGGTCTAGACATTCTTCACAGTGGGCGAATGTGAGGAAGGATGCCTTTCAATGTCGGCCATACCATTCCAGGCCAGGGTTTCCAGGCCCACCACCCAATTCGGCGTCCCCTTTCTGGTCCCAGGGTGAGGCCCGGAAGAGGACTTTCCTTCCGGTTGGTTCTTCCCGGTGGGCGTGTCGCAGAACTTCCTGAAGGGAGATAAGAGGGTACGGTACGGCCGCCTCTTCTTCTGCTTGTTACCCCCCCTGAATCTAGCTTCTCCCAGCTCGTCAATCTCTGGTGAAGGTTCAGGGGCCACTGGATCGGGGTGCCCCTCTCAGCACAACTGCGTAAAGAAGGAAAGAAGCCACGGCGTGGAAGAGCTCTGGTATCACGGTGAACGACTCGGCCTAGTTGTCGGATCTTCTCCCGGTTGAGGATTGGGCTTTCTACCCGGGGCAACGGTCCGGGCTCCGGCCTGTGAATGATCCGCTGTGAGGTTCCTCTTGGCTTGATTTGTTAAGTTACGGTGGTCCGAGGAAGGAGGCGTGCGTGAGTTTGTTGAACGCTGCAGAATTCCTGTCCGATGGTGATTCCCTACGGCGGTCACACTCCCCGAACGCTCTTGCGTTGATCCCTCTGCGGTTTTCCTGGTCCCGGAACGGCTCTTGCGTGATTCCGACGGCTGCCACGGCTTCCGGACCGGCTCCTGCGGTGATCCTGGCGGTGATCCCGGCTCCCGGAACGTCTCTTGCGGTGATTCCGACGGCTGCCACAAGATCTTCCCCCGGAACGGCTCTTGCGGTGATCTTGGCGGTGGGCTCGGCTCCCCAAGCGGCTCCTGCGGTGTCTGGGCGGCGGTCCTCGGCTTCCCGAAGACGGCCTTCGCGGTGGACCAACTTTATTCCTACTGTGGAAATCCGGGTACTCGGGTGTACGGTGCGTTACTCTTCTTCGGGCCGGGCGGTGCGGTGAGCGGTAAGGAATCTGGAAACCTCGGCACAGATGCGACTCTTGACGGCTGCTATCCTGGCTGCTACCGGCTACGCCTGGTGTGCGTGCTCCTTCGTCTCGTCCCTCTGAGTCTAATCCATGTTTTTAATCTGGGGAGACAAAAGAGAGGAGAACTCAAGTCAGCTAGGAACTTTAAGGCACCATAACCGGGAGATCTCATCTAAGTACGACGCTAGAGCCTAGCATACAGTGATCCATACTAACCCAAAACCAACCGAGTTGAGCCGGTAATGCCCGCTCAAAATGCGAAAAAATCCCGCGGAGCCCCTAACTCCCATTAGAAAGCCTGTAATATGCCGGTTTCGGGTTATGTTGAAATATTGAATGAAATTTGTAGAATAATCGAACCGCCATGTTTAGTTCCGGAACCAAATGCGGGTTAAGCGTAAAAAATAATCGGTCGGAAAATTCAATGGCTGCCGGACAAGTGTCCCGGCCTAAAATCCCCATAACGGTAAGGCTCGGCTGTGACAACGGTAGTGGAACCCCCGCAAACGGGGAAAACCGAATAAAACGGCGTTTGAGTCCTACTCCCATAGAAAAGCCCGTACTTCCGGTTCCGGGTCAGGTTGGAAATATGGAACGAAACTTGCCTATCGCAGTAGCACCGCCGTTTTTCAGTTCGGAACCAAATGAGTCTACGCGGTAAAAATTCCACCAGTAAAAAATTTCCCAAAATATGGCCGCCGAAAAAAGAGTCACCAGTCTAAGTATTCCCCGTGAACAGTAAGGCCCGGCCGTAATAACAGTAATGGGGCCCCCGGTGACGGTAAGCTGACCCGCAGACCCGTAAATCCACGGAGGCAGCGGTGTGGGCTCAAACACCGCCCCGATACACATGAAGCAGATTGTGAACGCATGTTTTCCGATGCAGAACCCGAGTTATGACTTTCGGGTTCGGCCCACGGCCGACTCTACCTTTAATGGTGTCTGTACCGGTACCTATCGGTAGAATAGCGGGTGAAAGTGGACCGCGAAAAACAGCAAGTAGCCGATGAAAAAGTGAAATAACTACTCCGGAACCATCTAGCACACTAAGCTCCCAACTCATCGCTAGAAAGATGAATGTGGGGGAATTACGCGAATGGTTCTACCCGAGGCAGAACACTTGTACCCACTGTTACTAGCCGCCATCTTTTTGCGGAAAGTACCCCACTTATTAACCTAACGGACGCAGTTTTGCAACCAGAAGAAGAGAAAGGAAAGAAAAAAATTGGGATGGGCTGAAGCAGCGACCGAACCAAAATTGTCAGAAAAATGCGTAAACACCGTATTTTTGGTAGATAGGTGAGTAAAAGCTATAATTCCGCTGAAAATTGCAAACTTCTCACGGCACATTATCATCACACAACTTTCTCTGAGCGTAGCAACATGAGACGTCAGTGTTGCTAGATCATTGGGCCCTGACTTTGCGCACTCAGGGGTTGTCCAAATTTTCCGTGGGTACGTAGGTAATTTGCTAAACCGCGCGTGAGCAAATGAAAAGGCAAGTCAGCTTGAATTGGAACGTACTAGGAGATGAGGTGATGTGCAAGTGCAAGGCTCTCATATCAAGTAGAGAAGCACATAGCCAATGGGAACAAGCACCTTCAAGCTCATCAGTAAAGTAGAACCAGCAATATGTCATGAAAAAAAATTTTTTATAATTGTTTTATTTGCATAAAAGACTTTGATAAACTATGATTAAAAAATCTAGATGAAAAATCAACTGAAACTTAATTAGTTCATGCATTTATTACTTGCCATTTGAACAGTGGTAAAAAACAAAAAAAAAAAAACAAAAAAAATAGTCTACTGTATGGTCTTCCTGATTCGCAAATTGCAAAGCTTCAACGAATTCAAATTCAGCTGCAACAGTATCACCCGCTCACGCTCTCGCAATCATATCACTCCTGTGCTTTGTGGACTCACTGCTTCCATGAAAGTTCTTTGGGGTTGAACAAAGTTCTTCTTTTGACTTACAACTGTCCTTCATGGACTTGCCCAGATTACCTAGCTGCTTGATCAAAGTATATAAGCCATCTCGCAATCTTCGCTCCTCCTCCAGTCAACTCCATCTCTCCATCAGTTGCCACCATTACTTATGGTCGTCGTTCTTTTCAACATTCTTCTCCAGAACTTTGGAACAAATCACCTCATCATTCGATATCCATCCTTGGTCAATCAAAATATGTTTGAAACTCAATCTGTTTACAATAGCAGTTGGTGATACATGTACATGTACTTGATTATTCCACGCCTGTTCTCAGGTTTTATGTACTTGTTTTTTTGTATTTATGTCCTTTACCATAGCGCTGAGAGACTTCGGTGTAAAACGCTCGCTCTAAGCACTGTTGTTTATTATTATTATTAAACTCTATTGAAACTACTGACCAGTTGTTACCACATCCGGACACATCTGTTTAATGAGTTGATGGTGGTCAAACAGCTCTCCAACTGACCCTTTGACCATTTCCTGACGACGCCTTCCTCCATGTCCACTAAGACTGCCTGTATTGGAAAAGTTTCACACAAAAACTGATTTGAATTCTTATTTGAAGGGAGAGTCCAAGATTGGTAAGTTCACAAGAGAATCAAATTTTATCTTTAATCATTTAAAGGGCCATGGCCGAATCGCTAATAGCATCGTACCCAGAACATTTTTACCGGAAGTGGCAAAATTTTGGTATTAAAGAAAGTACTATTTTACTCATTAAACCTGTAAAAATCTCAGTTAGGGCCTTAAAGCGGCACTGGCACATTTTCACAAATATGAAATTTCTTCAATTTGCTCTCAAATTATATTCAACATTGGCAGATTGAGAAAAAATACAATCTACACATAAAAATACCACACTCAAAAACAGATAAGGACCATTAATAAAGAGTTTTAAACACCAGTAATTTTGTAGGCGAACTTTTACGTTTTCCACAACTCTATCAACAAATGTTTATATTACATGAATATCATAGACTCGTACTCTTGATATTAAAACCCATACAAAGGGTCACAGACCGGCCCACCGGGTGCATACCGTGGGAAACATGCAAGACGGATGCGTTTTCTTGTGTTAAAATGCCATTTCCTTCGTCTGCTGAATTAATGTTGCCGTGACATTAATTATAAACTGATTCTGTTTACCCATAAGGACGCTGATTGGGCTTAATCATTTAGTTAGTTGCAATATATATAAAAGCTTTACAACCATGCGAAAATATCAATTTAAATCTCGGGGGTGCACTCCGTTTTTATAAATCTGTGATATTCCACACGGAAAGGCTTTTTTTGATCTCAGGTTGAAATTGATTGAACTCACTATAGAATTGCAGAATCGGATAAAAGTACTGCCCCGTCTTTAATCACGGATTTCAAGCCCAACCACTTGCGGGTTTATGTTAGCACATCTATAAACAAAAATCCCAAATACGTATTTTGATGATTTTTTTTATGTTCGGATCAGCATATTACTGTGGTCCCTTTTACCTAAAGATTTACTTCAACATAGTCACCAATTTTGATTTGCAATGCAATTTTTTGGTTTAAATATATTAGCTTTAAATTATTAGCCCAGGCTACATCTACAGAGACCTGGGTAGCACAGCAACTTGTTTGTAGAGATGGACATTGCTGCCACTAAATCCCTATGAAGCTATTAAAATCTCAACTTCCCTTAATCCTTGGACCATTCAGTAGCTTTCATTCACCATGTAATTAGAAAATACACCCCTGGTTTTGGGTATGATACAGGATACATTGACAACATAATCTGCTATGGCAAAATTACAACCTTCTAGCTATAAGCCACCAGGGGGGCAAAATAAAAAATACATCGGTGCTGGACTGCTTGTGTCCCTGCCGTCAGGGTTGTGAATGATAGGCCCCATATAACATTTGACCTTCATATGACCTTCTTGATATGTGACCTTTGACCTCATAACAAATGAGGGTTGGCATTAAACCATTGGGGATTTAATTTTTTTTTTCTTTTGGCCCGCGGGCCAGTGGAAATAGGAAACCTACTGGCCCTGCAGTGAACTCACAGCCCAACAATTTCCATCCTATTGCCACAAATTTCTTGTCTTACTCCAAACTTTGATAATTAGCCTAAATATCAAAAATACAAGAGGCCCCTATGTTTGAGCCATCCTTTCCTGGGGAGGCACTCAATTTTGGTCATGGACGGGTATGCAGCACGAAAGCGCCGAACTTGGGTGTTTGAGAGTGATTTTATTTTCAATAAATTTGGTCTCGACTGATTTTGTTTTTAGCATAATTTAGTTATGGACTTGGGAACTGCCTTTATGTCAAATTAGATGTTTGGGGAGCTGATGAACTGGCAGAATTTCTCCCAAGGAGCTAAAATTTGTGAGTTTTTTGTGGCAAATTAGGGGAGTCTAAAAAACTTGCAGAAGAGCGCGCAATTTACCCATACTGCTATTTTAATTCAGTGCCCTACGGCTTTTAACAGCCGTGTCTATTTTATCTATTTATCTGTTGCCTTGGCATACTCCACTGCTGAATGCGCTGCATCATATCATGAGTATGGAGTCACAGTGTACATTCACACAAGATTGATGTGGTTCTGAATGATGCAATGAGACTTGTTAGTGGTTGCCTTTTGGCGACGCCTGTAGAATATCTTCCAATTCTGTCTGGCATAGCTCCTGCAAACCTTTAGGAGGAACCTTCAGACGATCAAGAGCGCCAAAATGTGATGAAAACCGGTAGCCTAATCCCCCCACCAACACCCTTTGAGATCAGAGGAATTCCACGGATCCACTTTGCTACCCAGTCCATGACACTGCAGTCACAGTATCCCCTATCGATCAACCTGGATCAATGACAGATGGTATGAGCAATTTTCATCCTCTACTTTGAACCTAAAGCAGTTTTGTGGACAGCCCATCTAGCTAGCCCAAAGGCTGTACCTTGATAGGAAAGCATGGGTCAACCAACAGAATCAGGACTGGAGTGGTCGAAAAAAGAATTCCTTCACAAGATCGAGTAGAACTTTCACCAAACTGCGATTGTGGAGAGCCACAAACCATTAGCCACATCATTGATGACTATGTGTGAGGTCTACAAGTCCCCAAGAGGAATTCCAGGCCTGATCAACCTGGATGATGACACTATCAGCTGGTTAAGACCGGATCTTCCACTGGGATTTTGGACTTTTGCAACGCACGAAAACGAGCGAACGCTCGATTTTTGCCCCCAGTTACTTTACACTCATTTTTTTTCATCACCTACATTTGTAAGTTTGTCCACAGTATCAAATTTTTTTTTAAAATTGTTAAATCAATGGGAAAAAAATAGTCCTCATGTTCTACAAAACATAATTATTATTTGCTCTTCAGTTGTCACTTTTGGGAGATAGCTAGAGATAACCTTGGTTGCTGTTCTTTTCGTATTCACTCTTTGATCTTTTTTATTGCTAGGACAAGTAGCTCTAAATCTGTTTTCTTGTAGGGCCTCTGGTCCACTGCATTGGTCAAGAAATGCTTCATTTCTGCTGAAGTTTCTAAAACAGTTAAAAGCCACGAAGCAAGCAATGATATGTGTGCTGTGTAATGAAATTGTGTCGTAATGTGAGAATCATACTTTTTGGGAACAGCAATTCAACGCACTAAGTATTGACCACTGGCCCTCGTCGTATGACATAAAACTCTATGATTACTGAGAACACCACCCGTCTTGTTAGAGAAGTGTCCAGTGGAGTCGGCAACTGTTGATCTTGAAAAAGCGAAAATACATGAAAATAGTAACTAAAATGCTGAAGCCATTTTAAGAAATTCACCTGGAGGTAAAACTGTAATTTATTACCAGACGTCAGTAAGTAAACAGCCGGGGTCGGAAGAGTAGGAAACGCACACTAAGGGGGTTCTGGAAAGGATCAATAGGGGAAGAGAAGGATAAGCAAGGCAAATGTTTGGTTGATGAATAAGATGGCAGATGATTAAAATGGAGATAATGGTAAAAAATAGGTGATATTCTAAGGTTCTCAAACCGCTTCTGTGTAGCCACCCTCTCTGAAGTGGAATAAGTTACGGAAGATTTCAGTAGCCGAGACGGGAGACTAAATTACCTATTAGCTCCAGCTGGAGCTACACCAACAGTAGGTGGTTCTGTCTCGGAAGACAAAGTTGTGATTTGATAATTAAAATGAATGGGTTATTTTAAATCACAGAATGAGAGTGAAAAGTGAGGTGATTGGCTGTCATTTTCAGTGTTTTTGTACATGATCAGTTACTGGAACTTTCCAGAAAGAATGGGTTCAAACCCTAGCAATAATTTTTGACAGAGGAAGCTTTCTATAGTTTTAGTATCCAAGCTTACTGATACAATGATCATTTATCTTATGAAACTGGGAAGAAAACAAATAATAATTGTCTCTGGTATATTTTGGTCCTTTGGTCTACATAGACTTTAGACTTGAAGAATAAACCTTGTTGGAATAAAGTTGACTTGCAGACTTAACTCTACCTAAACTCACGACGTACAAGCGAGCCATTTCTTTTGCAATGAAATAATAGTTGTACTTAAGAATGTTCTTATGACATTACTACCATTGCAACATGATTTCAACAACCCTGCTCCCTGCTAGCTTGTATAAAATGTAGCCGTCAGACCTCAATCAGAGACAAGTTTTCATAATTATTAAATATATAATTTTGCGAAGTTACAATAAATTTAAATATGCAATCGTTTGCCAATTCACAAGTTCTCGAAGAGCTGCGATACACTTCCAAATTTTTTTAAACACTTTTCTAAGAGTCACCAATATTTTTCCTAAAATTTCTTATGTTTTTGCAATAATTTTCAATGGAGCCTATCTGACAAGATTATCAGGTCGGTCAACTGAACTTGATTTTATATTTCCACACTCCCCATAATTAAACAACAAGAGAGATTTTATTTGAACTACCAAGTGGTTGCTCTTCACTATTTAAAGAGCTGTGAATTTAGCAGCAGAATAGAGACGGATTTAATTTGTCAACAATTAGTGCCCCAATCGATTCCTAAATATTCATCTTTTGGCAACTGGGGTCACGACCTGAGTTCAGGTCATAGCGTGTCAAAAGTTTACACAGGTCGCCGCTGGTTTCAAAACACATTGCATGATCTGATAAGATAATCTCTCTTGTTATGCTATTTAAACGATATCTTTGGAGAATTCGGAGGAGACATTCAAGCCCGATAGAGGATTTATAATGTGCATTTATTTTATAAAGCGCTCGAGTTTTCGAGAGTCCACAAAGGTTGTATCTCATCATATCGGCAATGGCATGACATTGGTTTGCCAAAACCTGAGTGATGACCGAGGGGCGAGTCCGAGTCATGGAGTGGAAGGTTATCAGTATGGATAAACTTGACATGCCCGTCTTGCGCGAGCATGGATTTTCCTTTTACATCCTTTCCGAGAGAGATTTAACTGAATTTATGAGCATAATATTATACCTTATGGCTTGAGTGTCTGTGTGGAAATGCGGGTGCATCCGAGGGTAATCTTTTAAAGTCTAAATTAGATTCTTCCTGCTTCATAAATTTAGATTCAAAATTCCACAAGCCCAACGAATTACCAAAATTGGGCAACACATTTCATCCACGCCCCCTAGGCTCCGGTTTCTGGCGATGCATCCGAAACATGTAATAATACTCTAGGCTAGACTCGTCTGTAAACTAAACTCCAAAACCCCGAAAACCAGACTCTATTCAGGCTATTTTACAACAATTAAATTAGCTAATTATTATTATGCTTCTACGTCCTCGTTGGTACGGTAACGAACCAATGCTGACCCATGACCGAGCACGAGCGGGTCTACATTGCAAGGCATTCTGCCGATTGTGACGCTACACGGTATGTACTGTCCCAGTCGACATGCTACCTCCGCCAGTTCACAAAGTGAAAAAGAGAATAATCACAAAATTACCCTCAACGCAATTTAAAAAATAGTGGAGATTCATTAATGTCTACCTTCATTCCGCATATATTATCAAGTTTCAGTTCTGAAATAATTTCACTATTAATTTAGGTAACCGAGACCAATCCTGTCAGTACAGTAAATAGGCGCGAGTCCGAGCTCGGATCAACTGGCTGTCCGCACTCTGTTTGCCGGGAAATTCGTTTTGTCACCTGCGTAGCAGTAAGTCGCGAAATTGGTAAATGAATTATTTGTGGGCGCAGGATACTGATCCGACGTTGAATTTTCATACATATATAACCCAACACACATATAAAATGGAGCAAAAGACAATGACTGAATTCCACAACATAATAGACATTTATTTGAACATCAACAACCTAACGATCACAAGGCCCTTGCCGCTTAACATGAAACGTCTAGTCTTAAACAAATATTAAAGGTCACGGTAACGCACAGAAAAATAATACGTGTGGACTGGACAAGCTCCGAAACAAAGTGGCATCCGGCTGCTGCTGCGTCGACCAACGCGTAAAGTGAAGCCCGCCCTCACAATCAACAACAGCATCAGCCAATGGGGAACGTCGCCGCAAGAGGCGACGCAACTCTCGTTCTCAGAATTGGTATCGAACGCGTTCTCCCTTCCGCTGCGTCTAATCATAACCCCAAAGAAGACGCATCAGCAACCATCTATAAAAGAGAAGTAAAGGACAAATGACATCTCAATTCGCGCTTGAATTTGGTCACAATGAAATAATTTGGATACAACAGAGCTAAAACATATCAAAATCACATATTCAGAAATGCGCGCCCTGTGCGAAACCATACAGTCAAGTCATGTCACGGATGTCCACAACACGTCTATTCAAGGTCATGGCGACGCAATTGCGTCGACAAAGTCCCCATTTTACTTGTAATTTAACGTCTATGATTAAATAAAGATAAAGGTAGAACCCGAAAAGATGGAAGACACACAAACCCGTAGGCTAGGGGCATTTCTCCCCACCTATAAAAAAGATTTGTCCTCAAATCTTGAATCAAAAGTTCTAAATCTTGAATTTAAAATTTTGCTACTACGAGGACAAAGAAATTTTTATAAAGCATTTTAAGCACGACAGTAAGAATTCAAGATTCAATTGTCCTCTCTTGTTTTGGTGAAGTTATTTTCAGAAAAGTAAGAAAGTAATTACAAAATTTGTAAAATCGTGGTAGCACACACAGTGGCCGAAATACAAATCCTTAAATAAAACACATTAACTATTTACACAGATGCATTTTTTTTTTAAACTTGACTGTCCTCCACTATCTCAAACAAGATTTATTTCAAGGCCTAAAAAAAACTATGTTCGAAAATGTTTTTTTTGAGAAATGACAAATCCCTACATTTTTTGGGCCGTACCAAAATTGGAATTTTGTTTTTGCATTTTATCACTTAGTTTTTTTAAATCTTAAAATTTACCCCCGAACTCAACCGAATAGGCCTAACGTTGAGTCTGACAAGTCTTCGGTCGGGGTACCTAAGTTTGGATCATGTAACCGCTACTGTTTGTTTACAATTTTAAGAAATCCACAAATTTAAGCTCAAATTAACCATTAAAAGAAACTGGAAAATTACAAAAACAACAAGCCAGGCTAAGGAAATATTTTAGAATTAAATGTAAATGTTCAAAACCAGAAAAAAGGAGCGAGTTACACCTACCCTACAGAGACAAACTTAACTACAAACATATTAATCAAATTTCACAAAAGTTCCAATTCCAGCAAACAGTTCAATGTTGCAAAACGTTCCAAGAGGTAGTTGCTGTGTAAAATCATCATCCAGAAAATGGCTCCTGCAGCGAGAACCAAAAAGGTTACTTTTGCATTTTTTTTAATCACAGAATCCCATTTCTTTGCAATAAGAAATCTCCAGGGGGGTGATACACCGGCCTCTTCCAAACGGCACGTAGTCCCGTCACAAAGACGTGCACTCTTCCAAGTTTTACAATCACAGTTCCATTCTTGAATTTCCCCACATTTATTTCCCTAGCACGGTCTTCCCCGAGTAGTCTCGCCAACTCAGAGTCTGGAGACAATTCTTGCCCACTTCTCCTCTCGGTGACGGTGTGATATCTTGATCATCAGTGGAGAAAAAGTCCGGTCCATCAGGTTTTGGTTTGGTCTTGACGACATAACTAGATTCTTGCATTGTCGGAAAGTACTGAGAGTGGATGTCGTGGCTGCTGACAAGTATCTGTGAGTTCTTTCCTGAAGTCACCTAGGCCTTGGTCTGTCACGGGGCTAGGCGCTGGTGCTGGAGGCTCCGGCGGCTCCGCTATCACTAGCTGAGGATCTGCTGCCGTAGCTTGGAGGCTCTGCCTAGCCATGGCGGCTGTTCCGTTCGGGCGTTTGTCGGTTTTCTTCTGGCTGGTTTCAGCTGGTTAACCTGCGCTGGAGACAGGCGCGACAGGCTCGGATTGTCCATGGTATCTCGTAGGGCAATAATCGCTGGCCAATGTAGGTTTTTTTCTGCGATGACTGAAGGCAGAGGGCTAGGCCTGGTCTCGGTGTGGTTGAGCTTGGGAATTGTGTACCCAGCGGGACTATCACGTACCACCCCCGGGTCATTAAAAAACAAAAGGCACAGGCAGGATCACATACACAAAAAATCCTCTGTTAAACTTGCCCTCGGCTGGGCTTTAACTCGCAGATTTTGCAATATCAATAGCTTTGTGTGGACGGTGTTTTGTCTGATATATGCCTTTAAAAAATCTCTTTCTTGCGTTTAGCAATGTCACCCGTTGCAAAAAAGCAGCAACACCATTTACCCTTATATTCGCAGAGATTCATTGTGAGAGATGCACAAGCTAAGAGCAGAGTGCCAGATTTGCGTCGACCTCGAAGCTTATATACTAGGCTAGGCCCCCCTATGTAGTCAACGTATACGGACCAGTCCGACGCTAGCCAACGATTTACCGCGGCATTCGGCTCAGATTTTGGCCGTCGCCATTCTGCACGAAATCGGGGCCTAGTATAGTTGTTAATCATTTAAATTCTGATGCCATATTACTCAGAGCTAGTCTAGGGCTAAAACATCTTAAGCCATCTTACCTATAGTTTCACTGCTTGGACTTACCTCAAAATCAAGAATTTTGATTCCATGTTTACGGCGACGCAGCACTCATCCTCTCATGCTTTCAGTGTTTTCACTAGCCAGAACAACTCCTAAAGTCCCGGGAACCATATTAGGCATGCGCAATGCACCAATGCATTGACCGGCAGTGACATACAAGGCTGACTCCTTATTGCGTTTTACATAAATATCATTTCCCAACAACTGACTTACAGCGAGACTTGCGTGTTTCTTGCCCCAGGTAATTTTTTAAAGGTTACAACAAATTAAATTTATCAGAAGCAGGAGCGACGATTCAGAACACCCACACAAGATACAGCAAAAAATATTCACTCTCTAGCAGATCACTAATATGACCACAACACTGGGCTAAATATACAATACCAACAGTCATAACAAAGCGATTTTCGAGTCGACAACATCTAATAATTTCCCAGTGCATGAAACCCTGAACATTAATTAGTCGCTCTATCAGTTCCAGCTTCACTAAGCATACCTAGCTAGATTCCCCGTTTACTCACCAAAAAGCAAATAATTCTACACCCAAACATCTCACACCCACTTTCAAACAGTCATGCGTGATTTCGGTAGCCAACTTTACTGATCCAACTCCCCCAAAGTCGCATACACCAAACTCAAAAACCAAAACAATTTACACCTACAGAAGTATCCACAAAATCTATATACTAATAAACAACATCTACAACTCAAAAGTCCCTCATCAGCACTTTCGAGTAATTTACCCCTATACAGGTTTTTTTTTTTTTTGCTACAGTTTTCTACGTCTATACCATATTTAGCTGAAATTCCCCGTTCTTACAACCACTCATATTTACAACATTCTAAAAACCGGATTTTTGTTTTTTCACTGTATTTATTCAGTTGTATGGTAATAACTTAATGATACAAGAGCACATTTTTTTTGTGGCATTCATTTCCTTTACAACACGACAAAATCTCTATCTCTTTATTTTTCTTCGAGATTGTCACATCTAATATAAATCTTCATATTTCTTTGGTGGCTTCTAATCGAGTGCTTTTTTCCGTAACCCCTAATTGAGTTTTAAACGGTTTTCCAACTGCTCAACAGTACCTCCGGAGCCGGAGATGATAGTTGAGACCCTTGCAACTCATCACCACCACTTGTTGTAGGGTCATTGTCACCAGTTGTTGAGGATTTCCATACCGGTTTTTTCCTCAGTTGGTCATCACGATCACCATTTCTGAGGCATTGGGTTGTCTATTTCTTCTCCGTTTTTTTACACTGTCACCCGTTTGTTGAGGAATTATTTTCAGTGTTTCCTCTGGTTCATAGAGAAGGAAAACCTCGTTGCTTTCTGGGTTAATATCGCTCGCCTCATACCTTTTTCGTTCACGAGGAGGGAGCGAACCACCAAGATTTGGGGTTCGTCACGCCAGATATTTTCATCTATTTGCATGGACAAACTTCGGCGCCTTCTTGCGCTTTCGCTGAATTTTGAATACGACGTCACATAATCTTTCGATTACCAGGTTTGTGCCTTCCCAACTGTAAGCTAGTTTAGGGCAGACGCCTTTTTTCCTCTCCTCTGGGGTTTATAGTGTACTGGGCATCAGAACAGCGTGTTTTTTTACAAACGCTTCTCTGCTCTAGTACACCCATTTCAGACCATTATCGTTTCGTTAGCAGTTTTTCACGACAGCGTTTTTCACTGTTGGGGAGGGATACTGGTCGTTCTCCACTTCCCCCCAAGCGGTACAAATTTGTTCACCTAATTTTTTTCTCCGTAGTTTGTCGGCCTTGTGGATTATGAACTATCAACTTATTTTCAATTCAGTTTGATATCAACTTGTATTTGGTGTGTAAGAAGTCGTCTCCTAACAAGCCGTTCCTCACTTAGGTCACCACATATAGCTGTGTTTTCTGCTTCTCTAAATCACCAATGGTCTAAATGAAAATTGCCAATTCCTAAATTAGGAAGAGGGTGGCCATTGGCTACTTTTAAACCTGATTCCGTCCTTTTAAGGCAAGGTCATTTGGAACTTGAGCACATTTGATTAAACACTTGACTACTCAAAAATGTCGGGGCGTACTTCGACGAATGTATACATAAATTTAACACTAATTATTTACCTGGCATGAACAAATAGGCATTATCATTAACAACTATGCACCCTTTTCAAATTCAGGCTTGGGCGTTCATCAACATAATCTATTTTTACATTCTTGTCTGCTTCTACCGATCCTCCGACCCTCGAGACCGTTTTTTACGGGTTTCCCTGAATGGTTTTCAGTGTTAGTGCTAGTTTGAGTACAACTTTGTTGGGACACAGCTTGGCTTTTACAATACTTCTGTATGTGACCTACTTTCCCACATTTGAAGCATTTGCGTGGATTGTTGTATCGATCCATAATCACCGTTATTACCACGAGGCGGCAGTCCCTGAATTGGTTAAACTGATTATCACTCTTGTGGCATTTTTGCACATCTCAACAGGGTTACCAACCCCTGGCAGAAAATAGGTACACTAATATGACTAATATGTACCTAATATAACCTAAAATGAACCTAATTGTACTATTTGGTATTTGGGTACATTTCAGTGTACCTAATGTACCTATTTAGTTTTAGTTTGCTAAGTATCCCAAAATGACCTAAGTATACCTCATTTGAACTAAGAACAATTTCAAATGCTTTGCTGTACCAAACTATCCATTCGCCGTAGAAATAGTTTTCACATAATGAAGGTACCTAAACTATACATTTGACTTAGAAATATGTTTCCCATCATGAAGGTATCTAAATTAATACCCTATTTGGACTTAGAAATATTTTTCTCCTATGAAGGGGTGACCTCAACTTCATACATATTTTTGGACTTGAATACTTCTACATTTCTTGGTATACCTAAAGTGTACCTATTTTCCGGACATTCTGCATTCCCTTGCTGACGTAGTGTCACTTAATTGGTACCTAAATTGGACTTAAACTGTGGTGCCTCAAATTAAAACGGGTGGGATTTCCTAGAAACACTAAACAGCCATAGTATTTTCCCACCTCAGTTCAGATTACAATTAAAATTTGAATTGGATTGAAGCAGTTTCATCAGGTGACGTTAGAATTTCAATTGATTGAGCAGTAAGAAAGACCAAATGTGCCTATGATCCATTCAATTCGTCACCATATGGAAGGAATCACCTAGCATACTACACATCAACGGACAGATTAGGGTATGTACTGCAAGGATTTATATACTATTATAAAGCTTTAGTAGTAATGTATCTTGCCTTTGTTTTGACAAAGCCCAGGGAACAGAATTCAGAAGCTTTGTAAAGTTCATATCATATTCATAGTTTGGATATGTATACTTTGACTTAATATGGCCATGGGTCGGGTACTATGATATTTATCAGCTTGACATAATATGGTATGTATAAACATGTAATAGGCATTGCAAGTTCTATTTTTCATACCTCATAATTTACATTTTGAACCTTGACCAAAAACCAAATCCTTTTTCTCGTTGCATGGGCTCAATACATAGCCTAATCATCAAGTTGTGGGGCTACCTGGTGTTACTGTTTAGGCAGTTGTTTCCTTTGTCCGCCCTTGCTTTGGTCGACCCCTTTTTGCTCCACAATGTCCTTGCCCGACTCCCTTGGTATATAAAGTGTACCTAACCACCAAATGAAGGTGGGCCGGCAGAAAGGTGTTTCAAATTATATTGGCGATTGAGAAACATTATAACCAAGTCTTTTCTTTCCAACTTGATCCCTAAAAATGGGGATTTTTACAAAATCATCATCCGCCTTGCACATTTAATTAATTTCAAAGAAATTCAAGTTTTTTTCTATTTATATTGCCATGCATGTAGACTTATGAGGCATTGTAAATACACACTTTGCTCATGACACTGTTTCCAAACCCCAGCAACTGAAAATTGAAAATAATTTTTAGGATCAGGAAATTCCTTTTAAATGAGAACATTTTAATGCCTCCAGTAACAAGGTATGATAAGCAGTAAATCTTAATTTAAAGGTTAAAGTTCATGAGGCCCAGCACCTTCATTTTTGTTCATGATTCATGTGGATTCCTTTGAGATAGATTATTTCTTCCCAAATTTAGGATTGATTCTGATGGTGGACTTTGATGGTACAATGTATGAGCAAATTTGTATCGCGTGCAGTGCCCCATCGCCACTTGTGTTTGCAATTTCTGTCTGTTCACAGACAATCACACTTAGTCTGAACGTTTTAAGTTTTGGGAGGACAAGGCTACTGCCCCTTTAAAGTTTTGATATTAAAGTTGAAAACAGCATACAAGCCTGGCCCCAACCAAAATGCAAACACTTGGTGCCAGATGCCATAAGATTTTTACTAAAGCATGTGACTGTTATTTTTTATAAGTTACAAGAAGGGACTTAGCTAATATCCTTGAAAATTTCATTACAATAGAGTCAATAGTTTTTTATACTTGACCCCATCAATCAAGAAACCTGCAGGATCCTTTTTACTACAATGAGAAGCTGGTAACCACATGGCACTTAAGAATAGAACTGCAAATACAATTTTGATTACAATGAACATTTAATTGCTAAATTTCTTGCATTTACAATAATTCTTTCAACTGATAATGATAATTCTGCCCCACTTAAATTTGGCATCCCTTACATAAATGTGGTTTATGTTCCGTTTAATGTTGATGATTTTTAGGGTGTTGGTAGAAGAATACTAAATTCTTTCCATTACATTTTCAGCGAGGTTAGCTGACAGTGCCCTTCTTACTTACCACCAAATACCACATTTTGGGGGGAACTCTACTATAAATAGACCATGGGTTCAGATCTATGAAAATCCATTTAAAGGTAGTCCGTGAGTGAGTTGACCTCGGGTGAGGCTCTGCCCCTTTTGACATTAATAACTAAAGGTCCACATGTACTATAAACAAATTTAGTTTTTTAAAAAAAAAAAAAAAAAAAAAACTGAACTTTTTAGTAAGTGGGGGGGGGGGACAATGCTATGCCCCTTTATTCCACCACATTTTGATATTAACGGTGACAACACATACTATAATAAACAGGCCAGTGGTTTCAGTCCAATGATATAAAATCTAAACTTTAGGTAAGTCCGAAGGGGGGAAATAAGGTTATCTATGCCCTCTTTGAATGAGCACTTTGATATTAGAGGTGCTTGTTTCCGAACTTCCAAATGTTACATTTGCTGATCTAATGTACTGCTGTACCTCAGTGACCGTTTTGGAACCCCAAAACAAGGCACTTTAGGTAAATTTGGACCTAATATGCTCAAAATAGGTGCTGTACCTAAAATGAGGACCTTTTTTGGGGTTCCAAAAACAGGTCATTTTAGGCACAGTGTACCTATAATATGCCTCAAATAGGTAACTGTACCTAAAATGACCTGTTTTTTGGGAAAACCCGAAAACCGGTCACTTTAGGTACACATATACCTATTATGATGCTCAAATTAGGTACTAGTACCTAAAATGACCTGTTTTGGAACCCGAAAACAGGTCATTTTAGGTACAGTGTACCTATAATATGCTTAACATAGGTACTGTACCTAAAATGACCTGTTTTGGAACCCCAAAACAGGTCACTTTAGGTACACGTATACCTATTATGCTCAAAATAGGTACTGTACCTAAAATGACCTGTTTTGGAACCCCAAAACAGGTCACTTTAGGTACACGTATACCTATTATGCTCAAAATAGGTACTGTACCTAAAAAGACCTGTTTTTGAACTGAAAACATACACTTGTACCTATAATATGCTTAACATAGGTACTGTACCTAAAATGACCTGTTGGGAACCCAGAACAGGTCACTTTTGGTACAGTGTACCTATAATAATGTTAAAATAGGTATATTTTTCTGTGATAGGCACTTAGGTACTGTACCTAAAATGACCTGTTTTGGAACCCGAAAACAGGTCATTTTAGGTATATTAGTTAGGTTCATTTAGATACCAGTCCTCAATGTATATTTTCTGCAGGGAAGCTCATCTGTTTATTTGGACGCGGCGGTTTCCACCGTTCCAACTGTTCTAAACGATAAATCCAGATCTCTGGTTTTCAGCTTTTTGAAAAGCCTCGCACTCAACTGCAATTTCCAGTGCGTCGTCAAGAGATTTAGGCCTTGCTTGGAAAATTTCCATCTAAGGTCTGTGTCATTCAGAGCATCCAAGAATTGATCCTTGGCTAAGCTGTCTTGCACATTAGTGGTGCATCTGGGTACGCATATCTAGCCAGGCGACGCAAATTTTGCGCCAATTCGGGCAAACTTTCATTCTTCTTTCTCGTCCTGTTTTCCAGGAGAGTTCTGTCAGCTCAGTTATTTTCTGAGCAAAACCGTCTTTCTAGTGCGGTTACTAAAGCTGGGGAGTAGGTCTCGACATTTCGTCAAGATCACTAAGTACTGCTTGTGCAGCACCCCTTAAGCTACTAGCCAGGTACATAGCCTTAGCATTTTGTTGCCAATCATTCAGGTTCGCTGATCAGATCGAACTGCGCCAGATAATCCGGCAAAGGTGTGGTGCCGTCATATGTAGACGGTTTTATCAACGGTTTACCCGCTGTTACACACCCATAATTTGGCAATGGTATACTCGTACTTGTTCTGTACGGGCCCCTTGCGGGACTTTGATCGGGTTGAACCCAGCTACGAGTCCGGGGTGTTCAATTATCACCATTTGTTTTGGTCTAGTAGACTCATAATCACACGCAAGATAACTCGTTCCTGTAGGTTTTGGCCTACTGCTACAAGCGATGTCGCTCGTGTACGGAACGCTATTGCGACTCTTTATTTCCTTGAGTCTTACCTTGCTTTGATGCAAAAATTGCACTCAAAGTTTGATCCGTATCTCGACCTCCAGTAGCTCCGGCAGGCCTGCAACAACCGATTTCGGAATTCATCTTCGAAACCGCACCGCTGCTCACCAGTGTAATGATTTATTTGGGGGCGCAGGGATACGGATCCGACGTTGAGATTTTCATACTATAACACAAAACACATATAAAATGGAGCAAAAAGACAATGAACTGAATTCACAACAATAATAGACATTTATTTGAACATCAACAACCTAACGATACAAGCACTGCCGCTATAACATGAAATGTCTAGTCACTCCAAACCCAAAATATTAAAAGGTCACGGTAACGCACAGAAAAATAATACGTGTGGACTGGACAAGCTCCGAAACAAAAGTGGCATCCGGCTGCTGCTGCGTCGACCAACGCGTAAAGTGAAGCCCGCCCTCACAAACAACAACAGCATCAGCCAATGGGGGACGTCGCCGCAAAACGAGAGGGCGACGAAACTTCTCGTCTCCAGAATTGTATCGAAGCGTCTCCCTTCCGCTGCGCTAAGCATACCACAAAGAGAGACGCATCAACAATCATAGAAAAGAGAAGTAAAGGACAATTTACATCGCAATTAGCGCTAGAATTTGGTACAGGAAATAATTGGCATACAACAGAGATAAAACAGATCAAAATCCACATATTCAGAAATGCGCGCCCTGTGCAAAACCATACAGTCAAGTCATGTCACGGATGTCAAACAAACAGCTCTATGTCAAGGTCAGTGGCGACGCAATTGCGTCGACAAAGTCAATTTTACTTGTAATTTAACGTCATATTTGATTAAATAAAGATAAAAGTAGAACCTGGAAAAGATGGGAAGACACCCGTAGGCTAGGGCATTTCATTAACCAATTTCCCTTTGTAATACACATTTTTACAATCGTCATTGCTACAGTTTTATGGAAAAATTTATTTTTTATATTTATACTATTTTTAATTTCACTTTGAGTGATATAACTTCATAAATATAGATATGAGTGTGCAACATGAAACGCACATTGAACGAGGCTCTAGAACGTAAACACCTTTTCAGGAAGCCACATGGGTTTTGATCTCCTTTGATGAACTGCAGACTAAACAAACGATTCTTCAGACTTTCGTGATCGAAACCAACACTTTATCAAGTAGTCCCCAGATGACAGTCGTAATCGAGTTACAGCCCCTACAGCACCTATTCCATCTGTTACGCTTTGTTGATACGACAAATACGTAAATCGATCGAGACGACCTCGGGGATCAAATTTGAAGAGTTGCATAAAAGTGACTCAGTTGTGGTGTACATAGCATCAGGTTTAACTACCGACTACTCGCCGCTGTATGCGTTGTTGAAGTTGTACAACACGACGCAACGGACCAATTTCACGATCTGAATCCATGATTTAATGATTTTGCCAGACTCAAACAACATTGGCATACCAAATAACTTAATTTTAGACTGGAGATCACTTAAAGACACTCTCAGTGATTTAAAAATATTTGAAATTTGCAGGAATAGCTTCAATGAAGGATAAGTTCCTGTAGAATTCTCATAAGTTACCTTTTCCCAGCTGTAGAACTTGACGAAAAGGAAGAAACTGCAGTGTTCCAAGATACGATTCTCCATGAATTACGTGTTGTAGTAGAGTGTCCCGTTCGGACAGTATGACTAAAATCTCCGCTTCTGTCCTTATTAGTTTGCTGCTTCTTGTCTTATCAGTTTGCAGGGTATGTTAGGATACCTGTACTTGTTGCATAGCTCAAAAATCTGATTTTTGATGATTTTTTTCGCTTTTGCTGATTTGCATCATGATAGTGGTCTTAATTGGATTAATCTTCAGAATAAAGCAGCATGCCTAAGGCTAGCAATCATGCATTGCATGCTAAAGCCAATCTACATTCCTGTGCCTCATGCTCATCACTACTTCACTGCAGCAACTGATCTCATGATGCTATCAATCCAGACTCATCGGCTCAACTTGCAACCGCCTGCCAAAGCGGTGAAAAACAACTCTGTTGAGTGTTGGAAGCAACAAGTCAGTCTTCACTTGATTTGAAGTAAGTCAGAATTGAATTGATAATAAGTCCAGACAGTTCTGTCCATTGTCATGATTGTTCACAAAAATAGCTTTTGAAATGAGCATTTTTAACCTCACACAAGGATTGCTGAACTTTTAAATCATCAATGGAAGATCAAGGATGAGAAATGCACCGTTATAAATATGAAACATTTGACCATATCCCAAAGTGGAGGAGGGAGGGCTACCGGAACCTGATCTGCAGCCCTTGTTTCCATCCTGAACAAATCTGTTTTTAGTCTGTTCTTGCCTAAAGATTAATAAGTATTGTTTTTTGCTCTCTTTTAGTAATATTTCTGCCCGGGACGTACAACACGCGCGTTGGCTTGTTGCGTGAACTGCGTCTACTACGTGCAACCCAGTGGTTGCGCCGTTTTGGCGGGGAAAGCGGGCGTACGCTCTTACAGTTATTACTTGGCCCAAGAAATTATTACTCCAACTATACAAAGTAACGTTTGTGCATGCAGCATGTACATACTCTGCTAGCCTTGTATCACACAATGGAACTATTGTGGTGGTTATTGAAGGGGGATGACCGGATTAAACTGTAAACTTTTCATCTTGGTTTTATATAGTGACCCCAAATACCCCATCTGGATAATTATTTTTTGAGTACGATTATGAAAAAGTCGGCCTTTCTTTCTCAGTACAAAAACTTTTTACTATAAACTACGATAAATCTGGTGTTTAGGGATGATGTTCTATTGGGCCAATAGGGTAATTTAACTAAATTTCACGGTTTAACATTTGTGGGTGGGTGTGGGGTGTGGTTTACTAAATAGACGCAATGAAATTTGTTGTCACAGCATTGCAAAATGCTAACCCTGAATTGATCAGCCCAAAACTCTGGTCATGGTGTAAAGAAAGTTCAATAATGGGGGGGGGGTGTTATTGATTGTTGAAACAATTATTCCCCCCCCCCCCCGCCAAAAAAAGAGAAAAAAATCAGATCTCAGACATGGAATTACTCTTTGAAATCAGGGCATAACAAGAATCTGTTTTTTTGGGAGGTGGGGTAAGGACTGGATTTATCTGATGGGTTTCAATTTTGTAAAGATCGTATTTTAATTTTTTTGATGTATTTTTGACAGTAAACTTTCATAAATTTGTTTTTTTCTATACTGTAGGGACATGTGCCATTGCAGTTCTGCTTCCGGGTGAATAGATCTGAGTAGATGTGTCCCAAGATGTGCATCCATTGTGGAGATTAGCTGCTACCCCGTTTGCCAGAAATTTCTTCAAAGTGAGGTGCTCTTCAATGTGCGAGCTGCTTCGACTTCTACAAAAAACAATGCAAGGCCCAGCCCTTGGCCGTTACTTTCAACATCCTCCACCTCACACATTTTGACATGCGCCTCCAAGAGATGGAGCAATTTATTCCACTCTGGTGTTACAATTCCTCATACATTCATACCAGAAAAGCAGTGTTCAAATACAAATGAAAAGTCCATGCACCTGGCATGTAATCTAATTACATGCACAAAGTAATTGTTACTTGACAAGTGCAAGTTCCTGGTGAGGCAATAACAATGAGATCATAGATAGGCATTGTTAACCAACTTAGTAAGGGTGAGTGTTCGTGACATTATCTTTAAAATTTACACATCAGTTTCATGACAAACATTTTACATACACATGTGCAGGTGAAAGCTTGCATGCACAGCCAATATGTTGCATCATTTGCGCATGTTTGCACATGGTATTTCGAACACTGCAGAAAAGTGCACTATCAAATCCGAAAGCAACATGTACTACTAGCCTAGAACTAATCCCATTTGGATTTGTTATGATACCATCAAGGAAAAATAAATATAAATATTGTGTAGTCACAACCCGCATTTTGATGTTTTTTCAGGAGGAATAAGGGTGTTTTCCCCCATCCTGTTCTAGTAAAATCATTAAAGAATTTGGGGAATTGAGTATCATCCAAACCCCTTGGAACTGCTGTTCAACAACTTTGGTACTTTGCAGCTACCGTTACCATAACATAACACATGTAGGGCTGCGCTGGGGAGGTACCCCCCTGAGAGTTCAAAATTCATGAAAATGGGTTTTAACAATACAAATGCATACAAATTAATTTTTCAAACTTAATGAGTTAAACACTAAAATTTCCGCCCCCTTCATAGGATTTTCTCTGCTGCTGCCCCTGTACCAACAACGGTATCGTCAAGCCATAAAGGGCCATACACATATTGCCGCAACGAGTTGCAACTTTCGCAACGTTTTGCGAGAAAGTCTCTGCGCGTCGTCCAGTTCTAATGACGAATTTCTGTGACGTATTTCAAAATCTAGAACCCACAACGCTTGCAAAGTATCTTATTCAACGCGTTTTGGCATCTCACAACATCGCGTTGCAAGCCGTCACAACGCGTTGCGACCTTCATAACGTGTTGCGAGCAACGCCAAAGGGTCATAACGTATTGCCGCACGCGTTGTGAGAGAGTAGCAGCACGCGTTGCGAGAAAAAAAAAAAAAAAAAAAAAAAAAAAAAAAAAAAAAAAAAAAAAAAACATTTTGGCAACGCTTGCGCCGTCGGCCAATCAAATCCTGCATTCTGGGTTACTCAATTCAAACAATGATCCACAACGCATTGCGGTCCCCAAAAAAAAAAAAAAAAAAAAAATACGTTAATGACCCTTATGGCCCTTCACAACGCGTTGCAAGCCTTCACAAAGCGTTACGAGCTCACAAGACGTTGTAAACTTCACAAACGCGTTGTGAAGGCAATAATGGGGTCATAACGTCTTGCCGCAACGCGTTGTGAAGGCAATAAAGGGTCATAAACCGGCAGAACGCGTTTGAAGGTTTCACACCGCGTTGTGAAGTCGCAGCGGTTGTGAGATTTATATTTTTTGGAAATACGTTCACAGAAATTCATGATTTTGTTTGTCCGACGCCAGCAACCCGATTTGCCGAAATGTCGCAACGCGTTGCTACTTTCGCAACCGTTGCGGCAATACGTTATGGCCTTTTATGGCTTGCGATACAAGTGCAAGCACTTGGCAAAACAAAAAAATTAATGTAGGTCTCTTCTTCATAGAACGAATGCCAATCGGTTGCAGTGTGCAATGATTTGTAAATCAGGGATGCCCAAAATTATTCACGGGGCCAGGGGGGGGGTGGGGAGGAGATAAGAAATTTTTTGGGGGGGGGGGGAAATCGCTCCATACCTCCTTGGTGCGGCTGCATAAAAACCAACTTACTAGCCCTTTTCTGGCAATCTGGTATTACAACTTACAGTCTGCCATGGGTGATACTCAGTGGGGTGTTGCCCTAATATGACCAAACTTACCCACTTTTTTTCTGACACTCGATGAATTTGGAAGTGGGTCAGATGGGTCCACCTAAGTAGGGAGTTTTCCGGAACCTGACCCTCTTACACTTTTTTTCGACAACACTTATAATTCCGTAACCTTAACGGATAAACCTATTTATGGCTTTATTCCCCTGAAGGGTTTCTGAATTCCTGAGTGTCAGAAAAACTTAGGTTATGAAACCTCCCGTCACCTTATGGAAGCACCACCCCATGGAATTCCGTCCATGGTGAGGTCAAATATCTGTTGTCGTATCTTCTATTTCACTGGTTTGGTGCATTTTAACCTATAGGGTGGACCCATTAATCATCGTTGAGCCATTTAAGTCTTCTTGGTATATGGTCTAAATAAACTCCTAAATATGGCCCACTTTGAAGCTGAGGCGGATGGGAACAGTCATTGAATTTCACCCTATTCATATTTGATCAACTGGTGTGCTTTACATGTCAGTGTGCTGTAACATGTACAGTGTTGCTTTCTGTACACGGGAACCGATGGCTTAAAGTTCCCTCCTAATGACGGGAAGCTTTCAATGATCATTTCATTTGCCCAATTGCAAGTTAACCATGGAGGAGAGCGTAATCTGTATACAGATCAAATCCAGATTGATAGTACCCGAATAAAACCCAACAAGTGACCCCACCGGGATTCGAGCCTGTAATTTTTTTGTAAAGGTGCGTCACAGGCAGCACCCTAACCGCTAGTTCATGCTCTTGGCTTTCCCACGGTAAACACTTATGTGTGGTATTAAGAGTATAACGTAGGGAATTTTGTTACAAACCGGGGGCACTTCCCATCTTGGAAGCCACACATATGTAAGGATGTTAAGACCCCTTTTTCAGCAGCGTGTCACCCAAAACTCCAATTTTTAAAAATTTCACGGCAAAGACCGCCATATTTTTTGTAAATTTTAACACGTCACCCCAAGACCCCTATTTTTTGGGAGAAAATGATGAAATATGTAACCCAAAATCAGTTTTTTAGAAAAAATTTGCAAAAATCTCACCCAAAGAACTTCTTTTTTTCAAAATTTTGTGCCATGTTGTCACTCTGAAATCCCCTATTTTGGGGCAATCTGGCTGTCTCTTACCTATTTTTTTCAGTCCTCTGTCACAAATGCCCAGGGTTGAAGGACGAGCCTAACACCCATAACCATTTCATAGGTGAGTGCCCCCCCAGGGTTCACAAATCTTAATTTTTCTATCTGAAGGAAATTAAACTTAGCTGTTTCACATTATGGGGACAAGCAATGTACTGTAAAACTGCAAAAAAATCGTGATTTGTTAGAACACTGATGGGTCCGTCCCCACGATTTCCAGACAGACACTAGCACCAGCAAATAGATGGAATAATCTAAATGTTTTTCATAATTTGGAGTTTGTATGTTCAGAGATTTGTAATAAAACTGCATCTCCCCTGCACACAAATGATCGTTTGCATTAATTAAAAATAATCATTAATTAGTCGTTTGTCTGTGTGATTGTATTATTATTATTGATTTAGTTTTTGTAGTTCCATGTACATATGACTCTAGAAGTGGACTTTTTTTTTTCATTCATGACGCCTCTAGTGGAACTTTTTTTGTTCAATTTATGAAAGCAAGCAACCCGTTTCTAATTTTATGATAGTGTTTTTACCTTTGAGTCAGTGACTTCAGTGAGTGTGTAACGCAATAGTTGCAACATTAAATCAAGCTTGATTCGATTAAAATCTGCGTACGCACGAACGTGTATAAAGGCGGCGTGAAAATATACACGCAAAACATTTGTCAGAAACGCTGTGACGTCACTGACTCTAGGAAAGGTTAATGGAGTTTAGCTATCCTTTTAATATGATTATTTATAGACTATTGAACCTTACGACAGGAGAGTTTGACCCACTTGCACTTTAAAAAGTGCGACTCAAGCATGCTCTACGCATCTAAGCTGATGCGCTATAGTGTGTACATTATTATGACTTACGACATGTTTTGAAAAAAAAGAATGCCCTCTGGGGAGTAAAAAAAATCCCCCATGGCAACTGGGGATAAAAAATTGCCCCACTGGTGAGAAAAAATATTGCCCCCACTGGTGAGTAAAAAAATTGTCCACTTATGATTTAAAAACAAATGACCGGCACTGGTGAGTAATGAAACAAATTTGCTCCACTGTGAGTAAAAAAAATTTTGCCCCCACTGGTAGTAAAAAAAATGCCCCACTCTTGGCACTGAGTAAAAAAAAAATGCCCGCAATGTCAACTGGTTGAGTAAATGCCCCCTGCTGAGTAAAAAAAATGCCCATTGTTGAGTAAATTTTAAAAATTGCCCAACTGGGGAGTTAAAAAAAGCCCCACGTAAAAAACTGCTATTGGTAGGCTAAGGCTTGGGTTAGGCTATAAATACCTAATGGGTTGGGGGGGGGGGGGGGGGGGGGGGGTCCATCTCAAGTGAAGGTGACTTCATACTTCGTCCTCTCTGCTTCCTCACAGGCGTCTCGATCGTGTCGCCTTTATTTGCGGCGGGCGCGTATCATGCTATATTTCCAAATCCGTTGCGCGATTTGGGCTTGCAACTACGAAAGGCGCAGTGACCGTCACCTCAAGTTAAAGCAATTGGCACATTTTTTGAAGAGCGCCCCCAATTTTCAATTTGATATTTTTTTGGCACAGTTGCGTTGCTAATTGTCCTAGGAAAACTATACCACCTGCGAACGAGAATCTAAAAAATGCGTATTTTCACAAATAAGCGATTTTGTCATTAGAATTGGGATCCCAGATTAGACTTAACGGCAAAGCTGGAACTGCTACATTTACTGTCCGTCCAATGATGAAAGAGTGCCACTTCGATAAATTAACCTTAACGTGACTTGTTTGCCCGCAACTATTAAATAAAAAAAAAACAACTAATGGAATGGTAGACACGTAATGGCGCAATCTCCCGGCTATTTCACATTGGAAGGCCGTTTCAGCCGCAGTTGAATTATTATCGGGTATATCCCCTATAATAATATTAGTACAAAATTCCTTCGTTGTGACACGTAGACATTTTTGAGCTTAACCCTTCACAGTTATAGTTTACTAGCCAGTTACAGTGTCCCGATTTATAAATTAAAGTTACATGCACAATTAGGACTTTTCCTTAAAGCCTGACTCAGAATTTCCCGAGGAGGGCGCCCATCAATTTTCAACAATTGTGTTTTTTGCATGTACATAATGCATTCCCAATGAAATACTAATCACTGTCTTGTGAAATAGCTAAGCTCAAATCGAAGTCCTGTCAGATAGAAAATCACATCTTTGTTAAAAATGTCCGGATCCGGAAATTTGTTATAACAGTATCCTATGGCCTGTTCTATACACTAAATGTTTATTGCTCCACAACGACAAACATCAGATTCATCTTAACTTTGGAATTGATCATTCATCTAGGTGACTATCTTTAGTTCTAGTTTTAACTATTGTTTTAATAAATATATTAAAAAGATTATACTTCTGAAATCTCGGAGTCAGACTTTTAAAATATGCTGAATTGCACAAAAATTTACATGCAAGACAAAATTTTACATGCCAATAGCCAATGTTACATGCATTTGTGCATGTAAAACCCCTCAAATCGTACATGGCCAGTTTACCAAGGCACCCTGTAAAATCTCCAAATTTTGTGAAAAATTGGGGGGCGCCCCTTCAAAATAATGTGCTTATATTGCTTTAAAATGACACAAACTATAGCTACTGCTGGCTGGGAGGCTATCATGGTAATGCCATGGCACAGGCACACACACAAACCAATTTTTTCTGCAGTATTTTTTCCCATAAGCATTTCATAACTGATTTATACCCTATCGCCGGACCTAACTAGGCTAAGTCCAATGGGCATCCCAGTCCCCACAATATGCTTTATTACCGAATAAATATACAGTCTCGACTACCTCACTCACTAGGACAGGTATGGGGGGCTAACTATCCTTCCATCAACACCCAAACTCAAAAGATTTTTTTTTTAACTCATCAACACTGATCGAGTAAAAAAAATGGCCCCACTGTTTAGTAATAAAAAAAATTGCCCCCCCGTGAGTAAAAAAAATGCGGCCCCCACTGGTAAAAAAATGGTATTATTGGGTAGCTAGGCTTGGGCTGGCTTAGAATAGGCTAGACGTAGGCTCGGCTATGCTGGGACTGGGAGACTATCATGGTACACACACACACCACACACCACATTTGCTTCCAGACTTCTGACAGTATTTCCCCATAGCATTTCTAATTTCATTACTTGATTTATACCTGGCCAGGGCAGCCTAAACTAGTCTAGGCTACATCCAATGCAATGGGCATGGCCCAGTCCCCACAATATGCTTTATCATGTCTTACGAATATTACAGTCTAGACTATCCTCACTACACAGGTAGATGAGCCCGCTTAACTATCGGGCTAACTATCCTTCCATCGACTCCCGCAAACTCAAAATGTAGGGGTTTTTTTAACTCACACACGGGTGAGTAAAAAACAAAGGCCCCACGGGAAAAAAAATGCTATTTGGTAGGCTAGGGCTAGGCTATGGCATGCTGGGACTGTAAGGATATCCTTCCTTCGACAAACCTTTTAAAGAGTGTCAGTTTTACCACGAATTACTCAATTTCCCGCCAATTTATGTTACCCACCCAACGGCCAAGCCCTTACCTGATGCTGATCGACACATTCAAATTCATAATTTGCGTTTTTAACTTGCCACTTCAAGCTAATATCGAGTAGACAAAACATTGCGGCGAGTTCAGTTTGATGCCGGCCGTCATACAGAGAAGGGTTACACTACACAGGAAACTTGCACTGAAAGTTTCTTCATTTGCTCGGTTTTTTGTAAAAAAGAGACTTTAAGTGGCCATGGATTCATGACCATTTTGTAATTTTCACACGAAAGCAAAAAGATGGTCCTTATTCACAGCATATTTACGAACCAATTTGTCTTCCATTCTGACGTCCCTAGATCCATTATAATCATAATACGTGGGGGGGGGTTGTTGGAGCTGTTTTAAATACATTAGTGGAGGAATTATCGTTCTGATTATTTTTAGGTTATCTATTTATTTAATAGGATATCGCGCCGTTATTGGTGATTTACCCGAGCGGTCATGTCCAAAACGCCCTATGGCTTGCGTGGGTCATGTCATCGCACTGTAAAAGTCGCGCACGCGCAGACTACATTTCCTCTTTTCGTGCATCCACACAGACAGAATAGAATTCGAGAGGGGTTGACACTTAGCGGCCTGTCGTCCTTGCTCCTTTACCCTCAATATGGGCTATGGCAAAATACGAAGTTCGCGCATACCAACCAAATTTATGGTCCCTCCTGTATTATAACTCACGATAGAGTTGCGTGTTCACCGGTGTACCATGATAGTATTGACTTCGGCTTGCAAGACTCGGCTATATAATAGCGCCCTCGTCGCACCAAGGCCCACCTTAAACTAAGGGTTCCTCCATTGAAATGTTTTCAACATGTACTTATTTTGTTTTTCAAATGCGCCCTATTTCAGTTATTTCAAAGGTCGAATTTGGTATGTTTTAGTATCAAACTTTAGCTCCTTTAATGTTCTTTAGGTTTATGAATCTATTTTTTTATGAATCAGGTTATATTTTTTGCTACAGCCCTTGGAGTCCTACACATTCGGGTCCCTTGCAATTGAAATCCCTTGAAATGTTTAGTTCCCTCCAATTTGTTTGTGTAAAAAGAACTTAATTAACCGTAATTCTAATTATAGCATCAGAAATTCACAGCTTTCATATAACAACACTTTTTACGTTTTAGTCCAAATAGTCCAACAAGATCTCGCCTCGCCCCAGTTTGCCTGGACTTGGGGGGGGGGGGGGGGGGGGGGGGGTTCATTGCTGTGTCTCACCCCTTAACATCTAACCCGAGTCTTTATAGCGCCCCCTAGTAATCCAAGGCCCAGGGCCCACTGTTCGTCCACAAGTGGCATCTCCTGATTTTAATCGTCCTTGATGCGATCCACGACCCTCGCTCCGTTATAGATTTTTGGCGAGCCGAAAATCTGCTCGCACGCGCGAGCTAGCTCCAGCGCTACAAAGGTGCCGACAACAGCACGAGCTCGCGGCGTCTCTGATTGGCTACCGAGTCTGACCAAAGAATAGCTAAAATGCGAATACACAGTGCGAGGGATTTCTAACCATCTCGGCAGGTCACAGCAGGGAAAAATATGAACTGGCAACACCCACATACATACATGCCAGGTAAATTTGATATCTGGAAAATTTACCAATCTAACCACTTTTGCCGTCCATTTATCAACACAATCTCTCCCAATATGGACATATTACTAGATTGAAAGTGATCTAAAGAAGTTTGTTGCCAGAAAATGCAGGCCAAATGTCAAAAATAGCTCATACAAGTATCGAAACATGGCAGCTAAAGTGGCTGTCAGAACCCTTATCACAGAAAATTGTAACTCAGATACTGTACATATCTCTGGTAGCCATTGCCCTGATGTATTCAAAATTTGGGACTACACTCCGACTTAAAATACAAAGTTACTCCTACAATGGATCCAAAAATCATCAAAGGTGTCTGCATGAGCACAAGACTGGGGCGATACAAGAAATATCAAACTTGAGCACCAACCGTAATTATATAATTTAACTGGATCATCGTAACTACACGATCCAAGCCAAAACCAGTGGCCTAGCTCACACTGCATACCACATTGAAAAAATACTTTGATTGTGCACATAAATTTTAGGGCCTAATTCCCTGTCCGTCCAGGAACCTAAAAACTACATTTCTGAAAATTCAACTGGCCCGAAGGGCAGGCTCAGTTCACAATCCGTACTGGCCGACATGAAATTCACTGGCCGCGGGCCAGAGGGACAGTGCTAAACGAGCCATTGCATGTAAACTCCTTAAACCAAGCTTGGTTCCCATTGCACTTCAACTTTTCAAATGGTCAATTTACATTTCAGATTACAACTTACAACTTGACCTCACATGACCATTGAACTTGGTATGTGACTTTAACACCTTGTCAACAAATGAGGGATCCAATGTTGCAGTATGACTCAAGTTTGGTCCAGTGAACCTTCAACTTTTCAAATGGTTAATTTTACATTTGCGCCTATTTTACAACTTGACCTCACATGACCTTTTTAACTTGGTATGTGATCTTTAACCACTCATCAACAATGGGGGATGTCATGTTGCACTGGACCAAAATTTGGTTTAAATCTCAAAGCATGTTGGATAACGGCAAATGTTAACCCTTTTTCACAAACAAAAAGACATCAACAACAACAGACAACTGGACAAAGTGATCTGTGTCTTTCTGCTAGGGCAGGGACACCAAAAACCACTATCACTCCAACTTATCTTGCTTGAGAGAACGGATCTTTGTTTTTGTTTCAACCTCCCCTATAAACTTGGAAGATCTCATACCTGTGCATGTTGAGGAAAGAATTGAGACCCTTTGAAAACCGTAACTAAGGCAATTTGTCCTCTTAGTCCACCCTTTCGTGATTTGGCACCAAGTGTAGAATATACAACCATTAATCATAGTGAGCCACTTAAGTGACATCAGTGAGCATTCCAAATATGCACAAATCTGGGGTTCGACAAAAATGGGGGGTGCTTCTTTCTGGAAATTCCTCATGTCTCTTGTAAGTCTAATTGGAGTTTACGGCCTGGATTACAGAAACCAATCAAGCCTATACAGAATAAAGCACAAACCAAGTTAAAGGGATACTCATTGCTCGGAGGCCATATATTTAGCTATATACCAATGGAAAGCTTATTTTATCTCGATTTTATATGTAACTGTGTCAATTATGCTAGCTCACGATTTGGTTTTTGACAAGAGCAAAATGAAAATCATCTTTCAAGCAACACCATTCAGCGAAAGTCAATATTATTGACTTGGGCGCTATGAGGTGTGACGTCCCCGATTGTGCAATCGTCGATGGCAGTAAACAAAACAAATCCCATTCACTGACGCTGTACGATAGCTTCTGCGCTTCCGACTTACCATTGTTCTCTAAAATTTGCTCACTAAATCAGATTATAAGCAATACAGATTACCGATAACTATCTGTTGAAGTATCTGGTAGAATTTGATGGCTCTATCCACTCAGTCACCAGAGAAGCGGTTCAGTCGGCATTTTATAAATACTGAATCTTGCTTCACCGTATTGCTGCAATTTGTCGGGTTACAATGGCGCTAGTTAAAGTACGTACACCATGTTAGCTCGTGAGCCATAACACTTACACAGAACCCAATAGCAAAGGCAACAGTGATTCATTAAAACAAGGTTACAAACAACCATAATTGAGTGACTGTTTGTCCGGGCTGAGAAAAGTAGATTAAGATATTCACTGTTACTCCCCCCTAATAGCGGCCTATCCTCATGCCATTCCAGCGGTTAGAATAAGAGGGTGTAAAACGTAAATTCAATGAAGAGCCGTGTCATATGCACGCGGTGTTTTGACCACCCCCATGCTCCAGGGGCAGGTCGCCCTCACAACCTCAAAGGGCGGCTATTATATTTTCATGATCCTGTAGCATGAGTGGTGGTCAAAATCTCAACTTTCATGTAAAACACAGCTGGGCCTCTGCGCTCTGCTCGCTACTCAAGATTCATCGTAAGCGATGAGAATTCAAGCGATTTTTTCCACATTTCTTGCATACTTATGAAGCCGGGAATTATGATTACCATCTTCAGAGATCAAGGACCTAGCAACCAACATTTATCGCTATATTGGCGAATTCAACACAGGAGAAGAGGAGACGATTTGGGGTTCCTTTACATTGGAAGATGCATTGCGCAACAATAACTTGTGCAATCGCCTACGTCACACGAATTTTGCTCAAGGTCAAGAGGAAAGCTTAACATATTTTTGGGCTAAATCCGCAACGAAATATATGGTTAGTTTTTTGTTTATAAGGCGGCTATATTATACATTATTTTTTTTTGAAAGATATTTTTGGCAACTGAAGTGCATCAGCTTTTTCCATGGTATAATCTTAAAGGGGATGGGCCCGATTAAATGATAAAGGTTTCTCTTGATAGAATGGCCTTCACCCAAAAACCCCATCTGTGAAATTTCGCGCGGGGGATATTTCAATCCGTTTTTGATGTGACAGCTGCTTAGAAACGTGATTTTGTGAGCCCCATAGAGTACTGTGTAAAACTAATATTGGGCGACCAAAATGGAGTACACTTTCGCTCATAACTCCCAAACCAATAATCATTTAAGCCTAAGATTTCACAGGGTAAATGTAAATGAGAAAAATAGTAGCTTTCTTTTGATACCAAAATTTCGACCACTTCCGGTAAAATCTGAGCTTCTGGGGACGAGGCTATTAGCGATCGGGCCATGGACTTTTAATATGCCGTCCGAGCAATGAGGATCACCTTTAATTGAGAATGCTAGGGAGTCGCAAGCATAACCAACTTATTGACTTTATTGCCTAGGTCCATTTGCACACTAAATAGGAGAGGTTCATACCTTCAGCATAACTAAGCTTACTCGCCATTATAACCCTAAACCCCTAGACTATGTTAATTACATTACAGTACCAAATACTATAAAATACTACTGCACTGAGAAGAGAAAATGCACCCTCTTTGTTCCTTCTTTCTGTGTGGTTTTCTTCTTCTTGTTGTAGCTGAGACAAATAGTTATACTCATCTGAGGTCAGGTCTTAGTATTTTGTTAGGGTTAAAAGAAAATATATGTTGAACTATACTTTGATTACCACCAAATAGGCGGGCACTGTATGAATAATAAGGCACAAGACAACGCAAGAGACGCACTCTATGTATTTTGCATGGTGAGCACAATTCCGTGCAAACGCTCTTGTATATACTGGCTTACTTTTACGCGCGGAATGATAACAACCAAATAATTCCCGCCTATTTGGTGGTAATCAAAGTACAGCATACACTTGGGTATAAGCCAAGGTGGTAATTTTGGTACTCAGAACACAAAATGCATTGGATTGGTACATTTTGTGACCCCACTTTGCCTAACCCAACTCTGAATTCAGCAGTCTTTTCAGAATAAAGTACAGCATCACGTTATTCTGTAAAGGCTGCTCAATTCAGATTCGGGTTAGGCAAAGTGGCATCACAAAATGTACCAACCCAAATGCATCATGGCAGTGAACGATTACGCACACTAAATTGCAACATTTAAAACTTTTTGACAAACTTCACGTTGAGGGCTTCGTAACTAAACAATCTTCTGGTCACCACACTATATGTTGAAAATTTGGTCATTTGGTGAATTTGGTGTGATAGTTTCGTATATCCTTTGTGAGAGCTTTAAATTTGAAAAAAAAAAACACGCATGCCCAAAGTTGCCATTTTTTTTCCACAGGCTACTGGGGTATTTAACTTAAGAGGGAATCCCCATCCCAAGTTGGGGAAAGTTGTAATGTACACACCCACTTTAATATTGGCCCCACCCCTAATGCATCGTAAAGCCATTATCCCTATATAACATTCTCATATCACAAATTAGTTATCCCCCGTTTGTTCATGCAATACAAAAAGATATCAATGGTTTTTGGTGCTGTTATATGGCCTCCATTTTTCTGATTAAACTTT